>PKRV01001117.1:1389178-1477810 GCA_003709505.1 Hyphantria cunea
GAAACGAGGTGATCCGACAAAGAACCAGGGTCATCGATGTAGCCCACAGGATTAGCAAGCTGAAGTGGCAGTGGGCTGGCCACATTTGCCGAAGAACCGATAACCGTTGGGGTAAACGAGTTCTTGAGTGGAGACCGCGTCTCGGCAAACGTAGTGTAGGACGTCCACAAGCCAGGTGGAGCGATGATTTGCGCAAGACGGCTGGCAGGAGCTGGATGCGAGAAGCCATAGATCGAACTAAGTGGCGTGAAATTGGAGAGGCCTATGTCCAGCAGTGGACTGCGATAGGCTGATGATGATGATGAAATACAGTGGTAGCATACGCGAATGTTGTGCATGATGTCGGCTTTGATTTCCTCCTTGGGTTCGATTCCCGGGTCATACCAAATGTTTGTATGATCTGCAAATATTTGATTCGGAGTTTGCGTGTTTTCTATATATAATTTGTATGTATTTACAAAAAAAGTAATCTTTGAATTTAAATCAGCTTTCTAGTACACTTAATACAACCTTTACTTAGTTTACAACCCGATAGCGTTGTGTTAGCGATGGAAAAAAACGTAATACACATAAATGTTCTACTTTACTTTAGTATTTGTGCACGCAAATAACATATTTGGAATATTTCACTACGAATTGAAATTCCACGTACTGCAAATTACTGATAATAAAAACGAAATAGGTCTCATTCCTCGGCAGTGCAATAATAAACACGCTAATGCAGTATTCGTTTATTCCAACTTGCTTTGATGGCTAGGCAAACAATTAAATGTAGCTTTAAAGTGGGTGTGTGGTTTTAAAGTGTACTAGAATCGACAATGAAAGTTTCAGTATATCCCATATCTATCTATAATCTCCATACTATGTTTAAATATCTAGTATCGACAAATGAATAATCTACGAATTTCGGAACTTTTAAGCCGTGGTGTGTAAGGATCCACTCCAGCATATTCTGTTAATCGTTTTTCATGACTCTGTTAACTTCTAACAGAAGCTTCCTTATACTTCGAGAACAGAGTATGTAGAAACTTCGTCTTTTCTTATACCAAATGAATTGGGTTACACCAACTTACCAAATGCTTTTTTTCGAGAGATTGTCTGAATACTGATTCTCTTTTAGAAGCTATTAGTTATTAAGAGTACACGCACACACGTTCAGAAATATTTAAAAATTTAAATAAAGAAATGTTTTAAACATTTTGTTAGAAAAATAAAATAAAACACTACTTACATCTCGGCAAACAAAGTTCTCAGTTACCCGACGAGAGTTTGATTAAAAAATCTATACTAACGCGAGTAAAGCTGCAAGCAACAGCTAGTTTTAAAAGATAAAACAGAGCAAGTAATAATTTTATAATAGTTACCATAAAGTACAATTTAATTATAATATGGCTGACTAAACATGTGTGAGTTAGACCGCAATTAAAGATTATTATCGTAGGAAAACTCACACGCTCATAAAAAGTATAACGTGTTGCCATAAAAACTATGTCACTTGTGTACGATCTTTAAATGACCGTGACATCATTGTCACGTTGGCGTTGATGGTATTGTTTTTTGTACTACAGGAATTGAGGCACCACGGTTGCATTTTTTTGTTTAATATTGAAAGTCGCCAAGTTAAAGAAGAAGAGAAAATTAGAAGACTAAATAAAAAAGTGCTCAATATTTTGGTATTGCTTGGTATTTTCATACATGTACGTGGGATGTAGCTCAAAGCAATATACTTATTTTAACAGAGTAAACATCGTAAGATCTTAGTTTCACACCCGTATATCTCATACTCTACTGACTTTGATATTTGCTATACTTCTTCTTTTGATGAATTGGCAACCAGCTAATCAGCTATTTCTCCTAAAGTCAAATGTTTTAAGTCCTTAAATCTAAAGATTTTAAGTTTTCGTCGTGATAAAAGAAAAATATAAAAAATATGGCTGATATGAAATGGGGACCGTCTTTCGAAAAAACAAAAAGCAATCTCGACATTTGCTATTACCTACAATGTAAACACGTTTAATGGGCCGGCTCGACCGGAGTGATACCACGGCCTCACAGGAAACCGGTGTGAAACAGCGCTTGCACTCGATGAAACAGAGTGAGTGAGGATACTGGAGGCCCGTACCCAAATCCCTCCCCCTATCCCCGTCCCCATCCTCCAAAGGCCGGCAACGCACTTGTGACACCTCTGGTGTTACGGGTGTCCCTTGGCGACGGTAATCGTTTACCATCAGGCGATATGTCTGCTCGTTTGCACATTATACCATAAAAAAAAAAAACAAAAAAGGTAAGTTTTACAATTGAAAGCAAAATAATAAAAAAAGAAACAATACTAAACCACATGTATTTGTTGGTGTGTAGATATGTTTCTGTATATTCGTGTAGTCGTATATCCGTACTCCACACTAATGTTATAAATTCCAAATTCTGTCTATTATACTATCACCGCTAAACTGTGGCAACGAGTTTAATGAAATTTGTCATGAATATATAATTTAATTCTTGAGGAAGGGCATAGGGCTTTACCACGATAACCAAAATACACACGGGCAACATATTAAAAATTATATTGATCTGCATTTTTAGGTACGCACTATTAATTTAAGAAAAAAACATTGTATTTTCTGTACGTTTAATCATCTTAAAAAAACATTCAACACGACCTTTAAATTCAATTGTCATGTCTCCTTAATACTGAATCCCTTCATTCACTAAGTTTTCTATTTATCTTTAATTTACCTTTCGAAGATATACGCTTCCTATTTGTCTATATGTTTTCTTTAAAAGATATAGTATTTTTTTTTGTTTATAACTATTTATTTATTTACAACTTTATGCACAAGAAGTACAATGCCGGACTTAATACCATATGCAATCTCTTACAGTCTACCCTCAGATGGTGCGGTTATGAATTTAAGGGTGCACTAAACTTTGATACATTAATTTAAAATAGGCAAAAATAACTAAATTAAGCAATATGATATATCTAAGTATTTAAGTGATATGTTTGTCTTTTATTGATTGTATGTAAGTGATTAGTATTAATAAAATATTATGGAACTACATTATCGTATTGGGCATGTTTGTAAATAAATAATTAAATTTTATCATACAATCATTGTGTTAATCACTTTATTATTCTTGTTGCAGGTAAATTGACCGAGCATCACCACACTTAATCACCACAGAAGGTGATGTCATCTAGATAGACTAACAGGTACTTCAAACACGAGAATAATAAAAACTTTTAAATCGCGTGTGACTCGTTGGATTAACGTGGGAGAGCCAAGCTTCGGCATTTACCGGCTCGACCAGAGTGATACCACGGCCTCACAAAATACAGGTGTGAATGCCCGCGCTGTGTTTCACCGAGTGAATGAGCATACCGGCGGCCGATAAATTTCCGAAAAGCTTGTTTTTAACATTCATGTCCGCTACAGCTTCCTGAAGGTAGAACAGTCGTAGATAAAACACAAATTATACTTCCGTTTTCCTCATAATTTTTCTTTAATACAAACCTTGTGCTGACAATAGCAAACATAAAAAAATATCCAATTTAGTGCAGGCGATCGGACGTAATGCGCGTACATACATTTAACTGATTCATTTTTATTCATGTAGATAGATAGATAACTTGATATATAACGAGATGTCCACCAACGTTTTTGAATTTAAAACAAAACTAAAGCAGTATTTATTAACTTTTACATAAATGACACCTTATTCTAGTTCTGATATTAATTCTTGTATGTATGTATTTATGTATATTAAAGTAAGTGAATGCTTATGCATCTAAGTATTATGTGTAATATAGTAAGGTTATATATGTATGTGTATTTGACATTACAAATAACCTAAATGCATTTACTTCCTATTTTCTCTGCATCAGCTAGAAGTTGACTGGTAGAGAATGCCTTAGGCATTGAGTCCGCAAATGTACCCGAAGTACATGATATATAATAAATAAGTTGGTTTTGTTTTCCAGTCATACTTTTGGAAATTGTTGTTTTTTAAAACTAAACTCGGGATGACCTCGAGATGATACGGTTGACTCTATAGATAAAACTAGGACTAAAATTTATAGTTTAGATTGCCATCCGCCATGCACAGGTCTGTTGCAGAGGACATTATCATCGTATCATCATATTTTTTTTATGGAATAGGAGTCAAACGAGCAGACGTTGCCGGCCTCGGGAGATGGGGAGGCGGATGAGGGGAAGAGTTGGATTATGGGCCTCCGGTATCCTCACTCACTCGGTGAAACACAGCGCAGGCGCTGTGTTTCACCGGTTTTCTGTGAGTCTATTTTACATAGATACATGATAGACTAACTTTTAAACTTTCGTGTTTCATGATCTAATAATTATTTTCGGGGGAATTAAAAGAACTTATTCAAAGGTATTACATACCTCTTATTTGGCTAAAGTTTCATCAAGGTTGCATTGTCCGTGATCGCAGGCTGACTGACCGCGTGAATTCCCGTAAAAATAAAATACATGATAGAGCTATTAACAGTAGCATGATGGGACCCAAATCGTGAAGAACTCCGATAGTTCCATACCAGTCATATAGTTGGGTGTCCACAAACAAAGGTAGACGAAGGGTGGGAGAGCAAACAGGGGTTGTTTTCATATCTACGAATTACGAGTTTGAGCCGTGCCCTTTTTAAACGACTACGGCAAAGCCAAAGGAGGGTTATGATTTTGGCAGACTATATATATATGTTCAACTGTTCCCTCATAGCTCCTCAACTACTTATTAGAACTGGGCAAATGAGTTAGAAGCGTCTTGATCGTCTGCTGGTTATAGGCTATATGACGTGTCACTGAATCTAATGTGGCGCCCTCTAGTGGCCATAAAGTTCTGCATTAAAAATAAATTTGAGATAAATATGCCGTGTTTAGTATCATTGAAAAGGACGTTACTTGTACATTTCAAAAAAAATCTTTTCTTAATATTTTTCCGTGACTTTATCCGTATTTATTTGATAATAGTGATATTTCTATGGTATTTAAAATATTCATTGCAAAGAAATTATAATATAACGGCACCAAAACATTTTAAATAAAAAAAGTATAAACTTGAACCCAACTACGACAGAAAACGACGCTGAAAAAGTGTGAAGCGTGAAAAGCTGGCGTCCCACTTTATATAGAAACGTACCATAACACTTTAACAACGTTTGTTTTAGTTTTTATTTTTTTTTATGTTGGTTGAATTGTGAGCAAAACATACCCAGGTACCTGCAGCAGTTCTAGTTTTAGATGTTGTCTTTGAATAATGGATCAATTATGTAGCCAGCAGAAATTCAGATCAGTTGATCGATTACAGACACTTCCTACGGCGGTATATCTAACCAGAGTCCAGTTCCACCCACCGGATAGTACCGAAAAACTAGCATGCTTCTGTATTATTATTTTTAAAAGTACTGCACTGTTTTATTTAAAATGGTTCTTCTTGTCTTACTGGCTTGGCTTACCAGACAGTCGCCCATACGTGTAAACCTGTGTATAAGTGAGACTGAAATATCAGTTTATAGTCTATTGGCTGAAATGTTGATGAAGAATTGATGATCTGAATGACACAACTACGTTTTAAACTTTTTAACTATTGATAACAAGGTTTTCACTGACCGATAGGTAATGTGAGAAGGAGTAAGCACTTGTTTTATACGAGTATATGACACTTCTACGTATTTCTTTCATACTTGTATTTTCTGTGTACAATTAAGAATAGATACAATATAGTACTATCTATTTTTGTGGAATATCTACATTTTTTTGTTTAAAGTGCACATGTGTGTATAATTAATATGGAATTGAAGCGTGCTTACCAAGAGCAGTGGGCATTAATTAATAAGTCGTATGTAGGGCGCGTATGTCATATGAACTAAATTATTTAGCTCGCGTGGCACGTCCAAGGCCTCTACTCGGCCAAATTAACACTTTTTTGACATAATTGGATTATGTTTTTAAGTTTGTACACGTTTTTGTCATAACAGTTTATGAGAATAGGTAACGCCCAACTGTTTATTTTTTTTTAAGTAGGCCCTATACTTTCTAATGCGAGGCTCCAGCGATATCTGGCGGACCCAGCGGAAATCGCAAAGTTGTATAAAAAGTTTTTAAAAAGAGAGATAGTACCTATTGTTGGTACACAAACTTGCGTCTTTGTACTTGATGGGGACATACAGCATCAGATTGAACGCCTACCACTAATTTTTAAGTCTGACTCAATTTTCAAATAAACTTCGCACAAATGTAACGGAAAAAATTCTTTTATTTTTCAAATCCTTTTGATAAATTACTCCCGGGTACAGTTAGAATCGCTAATTTCTAGGCCAGGCCCATGCAAATAACTGTTATATAACAAAATAAGTGAAAAAAAATGCATCAATATATCTGAATAAAATACCGCGAGCCTAGCCATCTCTCTTCAGATCCGTTTTACCTTATAAAATGAATGAGAAACAGTCATAAAAATTTATAACCATAAACTAGAGTATTGCTCGTAAAGTGCATCAAAATTGAGAATATTATTACACAGGGAGTATTGCCCTTGTAACTTTATATTGGCAAGGAAGAAAAATAATTTAGTCTTGTAGTAATTTTCGAAAAATGAAAATAGAAGTTATTATTATTATTAAAATGAAAATACATGGCAATAAAACGTTTACATGGCAATAAACAGATAGATTATGGTTCCTCGGCTGGGCATAGACATCAATAAGATCGTCACAAGGCCAGCAAGCCAGTTAATAATGATCTTTTACATTATAAAATATATGTACATACTTCTTACTTTAAACACTAGATGAACCGCGCAACCGTCTGTGTTAAAAGGCGCGAACAAATTAGTCTTGCCCCTCCGCCACGCGGCGTTGCCCGAGGTTGATGTCGTACCACGAGTAAAACCACGGGGATCAACTAGTTTACTATAAAAGATGTTATAGTGAACGAATCTTAAAATATAGGCATATGCTGGACTTTTTTTAAAAACTTTTATAGAACATCTTCAAACTCATCAAGTCAAATCATTTTTCCGACACATGATTCGTTTACACAGCTTACGAAATGAAAACTCTGAATAGATAATGATTTTCTCTCGTTTTTGCATAATTCTTCGTTGATACTCCACTCCTTGTGATCGCAGCTTGATGAGTAGCCTTCCTCGATTGCTGAAACAAATTTCAAATCGGACCAGTAAGTACTTCCTGAGATTAGCGCGTTCAACCAAACAAAATCTTTAATTTTATAATATTAGTATAGATTTTATTTGCCCGATGTTATTTTATTAGAATAAATTATTCATGTAAGTAAATAATAACAAAGCTTTAGCAGAGATATTCAAGTAAACAATGGCTGGGTATATTAATTCTAACAAACAACCATTCCAAAATACCAGAACTCATGCTTTCATTCCGTGATATTCTGTTGCGTGCAGACACGATAATGGTTTTAAAGTTAAGGGGACGCTGCCAACAATGGCTATAGCTGGTTTTTATACGCGCAGTTTTTAGTGTAATACTATAGGAGGGAGCCAAAAACTGTGGTGGAAATACATTTTATTAGGTTCACATGGATTGAGGATGTTTATATTACATTCAGTGCTAATCAATGTGACTACAGTCTATTGTTGCAGTAAAGCTTCTAATATTCAAAATGAAAAAGCTTTCACTTCAAGTAGGTTTTTTCGAGTACTTTCGACACGTTACATTTATGACTCCAGTTGCGCACGGTTCTAAAATGTCATTCATATGGAGAAGAACCGGTATGAAAATCCACAGACAGCATAATAATTCAGCTAGTACTTACTTTTTTTGACTGACTTATAAAATTGGATTTAATTTAAAAGTTTTAATTGAGTATCGCACTTGAAGTTAGTACTTCAGCAACAACCCATAATGTCCCACTGCGGTGCTCGTATCTTTTCTCATGAGAGGGTTAAGGCCATACATCCTCACGCTGGCCAAGTGCAGTTTGGGGACTAGCAAGACTACATGTAGCTACGTAATTTTGCCGTTGGATGTTTTAAGCCGGCCATAGGCCTTTTTTTACGTGTGAAAACCCCACGGGCATCCACCCCACCGAGGTTTTCGTTTTAGACAACTGATATAAATACATGTATACTTTATTTTGTACAAATATTTGTAGGTCATACAAAAACTTAGTCCGACCTGGGATTCGAACTCCAGACCTGAAGCAAAGTAGTTGCACAAGCTAACACTGTGCCACCGAGGCAGCGAAGGTCTAGAAGGCCTCCAACAAGCTTCATGACTATTATCCTATGATAGCAACCGGGACGAACAGCTTGACATGATCTCTGTTCCGGCATTGGTACAAAAGTAACATTGTACTCAGCTTTCCTATATCGCATATGCACATTAAAATTTGCATATGTCCCCCCTATGTGTCGACAGTCTCGCTCAGATCCACTCCTGGGTCAACAGTGTCTACCACTACACTGTAGCAGGCGTGAATAATATATTCGTCGCGACTGTTCGTCTGTGTGGATCAATCGCGAATTAGTCTACGTTCACACCTGTGGTTGCCAAGGTTACAAATTTAGTTTCGATTCGGTTAGCTGAAAATTTAGACAATAGGAATGGACTAAAATTGTGTTTCGGTTTATACCAGGTATAGATATATCTACCTCTTTGAGTATATAAATTTGCTATTAGCTGTGCGCGGTGTTATCCCAGGGGTTTCGTTGTTTTTGAATCGTGTGTTATTCACTATTTCAGCGATTTTAATTATATTTCGCTTAACCCATTTTTTCCAAAATAAAGTTCGGTTTAATCTTTATAACATTAGCTAATTGCCAATGAAAGTCCTGTCAAAATAAGTTCAGCTGTTTCAGAAGTTTGCGGTTACAAAAATAGCTAATTTAAAAAAAAAAAGTTTTTATAGTGTAAGTGCCGTACATGCCATAAATATAGATGTTCAGTTTATATCCGCATTCATCAATAAGAGAATCATCGGAATTTAATTTTGATCTAATCGCTTCATATGTTTTGATTGATCACTCCCTAAAGATTTGTGAAGCACATTTATTTTATAATTGAAATTCTCAATATCTTAACCCGAAAATCAAGAAAGCAAAACAGGTCTTGAATAAATAAATGCTTTTTTTTTTAAATGAACCTTATTAGGTGTCCATAATTTCCAGTTAATATATACAAATAAATAGATTTGATCAGATACTGTTTGTAATTTTAATATTTTTTTTTTTCGTTTTTCACTAAATACAAGTGAGAGTATATACAATACTTACATCAAAAATCAATTTTTAAATTTTTTGTATGTCTGTCTCTTTTCTAGAACAGCTAGAGCGATTTTGAAGGGACTTTCGCTGTTCCCAGCTAGTTAAAAATGAAAAGGTTCCTTTTAAAATACGTAACTCTAGCCTAATTTTTTATTTACATCAAGTTCTTCATAATATAACTTTTGATTACATTTTTTACGATTTATTTCCTTTTCAATGCATATTTATCCAAACCGGCACAAGAACCCTCCACAGTGTACAATAAACCTTTAAACATATCTATAATATTACGCTGGAAGGGACGGTTGGCTTTTCATTTTGGGTTCTCATTTCCCGGCTTTGAGGTGTAAGTTTTATTTTAAGGGGTCGTATGGGTACGCCTTGCATGGTGTAATCAATTTGGGTTAGTTTACGTCGTTGGAATGGAAAATAGTATCTCAATTTGAGCACATTTTATGAGTTTTATATCTATGTCAATTAGGAATTAGGTTCTTAGCTTCAGAAAGTTTTCATTTTTTATAAGTAGCGGTGTAATGAAACGTCAATAAAGATGTGTAATGTAGTATGTGTATTGAATGGTTATAAGCCCGTTAAAATCAATTTTTTTAAAGACAACTCCCGCTCTTTGTAATTGCATTCCGAGACGCGAGGAACTTAACAAACATACATGAAACGGGCACAAAAAGCCTCCAAGTATTGTCCCATGCGGGATTTGAACCTGCAAAACTTGGCGCAGTAGAAAGTGGCGTGGCGACCGCTTAAACCACTAGGCCAACCGTGCAGTTATTATTATTATGTCTAATAAAAAATAATTATTCAAGTAATTGTAATCTCCTAAAGCATATAAGTAATGATATAAAAATTACCACCTTTATGCTACCTCCAGGTAATATTTTATGAGTTATTAAACTTCATGCCACATTTTCGCAGTGAGAACCGTGGCGGAACTGACGCTTGTCTGACTAAGCCTCGATCGAAGACTGCAGACGTAGTAAATGCGAGTAGGAAAATGAAATCATAATGAAGCAGACGTCTGGCGCCGAGCATCCCGTTCGCTTCTTAGGTACTAAAAATCTTTATGTTCCTTAACTTACTTTAGCAGCGAGTCTGTCTTGTCGCTATTCCAATAGTTATCTAATTTTACTGAAAGAATTATGTCTTTGTTTTATTTCATATGAATTGCAATTTAATATTATTGCACCGTTTGGTGGTTTGACATCGTATTAGGTCGGTTTGTGTGAGAAATATGTTGTACATATAAATAAATATCCTACTAAGATTATAAACGCGAAAGTTTGTATAGATAGATGTTGGTTTCTCTTTCACGTAAAGACTACTTGACGAATTTGGATGGAACTTTACAGTAATATAGCTGATACATCAGAATAATACATAGGGTACTATTTGCCGCGATAACCGACATATATGCGGGCGGAGCCGCGAGCATAAACTAGTACAAAATATATCAGTACAAAGAACACCCAAGCTCAAAATAAAAAATTTTGAATCTCACAAAGTGTTTTCCTGTGAAATATATAGAAATTGAAGCTACTGAACCTTCCAAATTATAAAGATAACATTGATTTACCACCCAAAGCTATACTCCATTAAACACTAATGTCACAACAAGAAACAACACCATCTCATTTGATCTCCTGCCATATCTATCTTGTTAGTGAAGCTGAAATAACATAGCTGTGCTATAAATCATCAGTGGCCGAATGACGCGCGTCCACCTCGCCAGCTGTGGCTCCGTGATTTATGGAGCGACCGTTATGACCACGGAACCACTCGTGTTGAAGCGATTAGAGTAGAAAGCATTGACTGGTAACTAGCTGGTGTCTAGTTAATGCCAAATATGTTTAACTTGACAATAGCTATATTACCCGCAGTAATGTTCTGAAAGTACAGTTGGTACAGTTACACATATAAACCGTCTTCTTGAAGAAGTCGATCTATTGCTGATAGCTTTTTTTCGACATTTAACACAACGCGCTCATAGCCCAGTTGCACTCGGTGATTAGAAACAATCATCGAGGGTAAGCAACGATGGCGCAGTCAGTACCTGGATGGGTGACCGCTGGTGGCATGTTACCATGAGCGTCTCCGTGATTCGGAGGTCACGTTAAGCAGTCGGTCCCGGTTGTTATCATACGATAACAGTCGTGAAGCTTAGTTGGAGGCCTTCGGGCGGCTTAAAAACATCCAACGGCAAGATTTACGTAGCCACAACGTATTCTTGCCAGTCCCCAACCCGCACTTGGCCAGCGTGGGGACGTATGGCCTTAACCCTCTCCTGAGAGGAGACCCGAGCCCAGCAGTGGGACATTATGGGTTGTTGTTTGTTTTTTTGTTTTTAACACAACGCTATTTAGTCCCAAGCTAAGCAGGGCTTGTGTTATGTGTAGTAGACAACTGATTTAAATAAATTTTATATATAATTTTGTTTCTGTAAATACATACATGGTATATATAGAACACCCCCAACTCCCGTATCAAATGTTTGCAGATCATACAAACATTTGGTCCGACCCGGGAATCGAACCCTAGACCTCAGCAGTCGTATACACTACCACTGCTCCACAGGGATAGGCAGAAAGCTACATTAAAATTAGTTTGGTAGTTTAAAAGATGAAAACGAACAGACAAAAGCAAATTCATTTTAAATTATGTAAAGATTAATGCAATCACAAATCTAATATGCCATGGATGATGTTAAAAATAAAGATTAATTATTTCACGTTTCTTAATATTTTTTAAATGTATGGCATATGGGGTCAATAAGCATACAGACCACCTGATGGAAAGTGCGTGAATACTTTAATAGTATCTGAGATGTCAGAAGTGCGTTTCTGGGCTTATGCTCATTTCTTGAAAGTTTGCCGGTTGTATCAGTCCGGAAATGCCGCAGACAATGTGTTTGATTACAAACTGAAACTGATTACGAACTGTGGTACATTATACATGTACTACGAACATTGCAGGTTCATATTCCTTAAAATTGAAATGGGATTTTTTTATGTGACTGTTAAAAAAACCCTAAACTTAGGCTTAGATTCATTTATCGAAGAGCGAAACGAATTGTCCTTTTATTACACGACACATTACAGTATAACAAATATCTTTACATATATATTATGAAATATTTTTGCTCTTGAATTACTCTGACTGGCTGATTAATTCATCAACGCTAATCCTATTTAATAATCTCAGCCGCTTTCTATCGCGTATTGGACGTAGGCTTCTTCCATACTCTTGCACATCTGACGGTCTTGAGCCGCCGACATCCAATCTTGACCTGCATATCCTTTGATGTCGTCTTTCCATCTCATAGGTGGTTTACCCTGCGGTCTAGTATGTGCCCTCGGGCGCCTCTCCAACAGCCTTCGAGTCCACCTTCCACTACTCATAATAATAATACAAACCGAAAATATTGTTCCTGATAGCCGGTTCCTTGTTTGTTGTAAATATCCACTAAGTAGGGATTTTTATAAAATTTTACCCCTAAAGGGCACAATGAGGAATGAAAGTTTGTATGAAATTCCATCATTTTAAAAGTTAGATACACGAAATAAGTAATTATCAAGCGGTAGTAATGCTTTGAAAACTATTCACATTGTAATTGTGTAGGTTTTGTCTGAATATAGTACTCTCATATAGCCTGCTGACACGATAAACAGAGCAACAAATCTCAATACACATTCAAGAGCAGGCAATCTACCAGTTACATCACACATAGTACCCTGTTATTCCTATGTGTGGGGCACTAAATTAGCTAATAAAAGAGCTAAGTGGAGCCCTGGTGACGCCATGCCGGCGCCTCGCGGGACAGAAGTTTCTTCGCCTACGACCTGTAACGTACTCACAATAACGTAATCGTCTATTTGATTATCTAGAAGAGTCATTTGTCTCTCCAGACTTCAATATTCTGTGCCTTTATTCGGATATTTTAGAGTAAGATTTCTTTTGGTTTTACCCGACTGCGTCAGAAGCTTGTTGAACGATCTTTTTCTCTTTTCGGTTCATTACCTGAAAGCAGTTGGGTTTATTATTTTTCTAATAATAATTTATAGTGTTCTGTACCTCAAAGGAAAAATTACTCCCTTATAAGATCACTGTTTTGTCCGTCTGTCTCCCTGTTACGACCTATTTTTCTCAGGAACGCGTGGAGGTACAGGTTTACTGTCTCTTGGAGCTGTTAAAAAAAAATCGAATTTCGAAGCAAACACAATCAAAAGATACAGCCGCATATGTTGCAAATTTTCGATACCCTCAAGGGAATCAAAACCGACAGGAACCGTACCGTGAACTTAGAATCTTGAACACAGGTTTGTACGGAACCCTCGGTGGGCGATTCCGACTTCAATAACTTAAACAAAATGAAATAGGATCACATGAAAGCACCGGCTTTTATATTAAAAAAGAATCATCAAAATCGGTTGACCTAAACGAAAGTTTTAAGGTAACAAACATAAAAAAATACAATTGAATTGAGAACCACCTCCTTCTTTGCAGTCGGTTAAAAAACATCCACGTATATAAAGGTGTCCACACATTAAGTCGACTTTATTATGCATTCCAACATTCCACTTCCTATTTAACTTTTAAACACTATTCGCCGGTCTAGAACAGTAGTGTTGTCAGCACAGATGTTTTGTGAGGTCATCGTTCTCCTTACCTTCTGTTTTCGTAACGTTAAGTGCAGACTTCTTCCTATTTACAGTTCGAGGTATATTAGGGTCATTACTCGTTATTTCGAACATTATGTGCACATGTGTGCTTTCCGTTCTCTAGATCCTTTAAACATGTTTAGAAATCTATGTACTTCTTGTGTCTGAGAGTTAAGAAACTATATACGAATCATTCAACTAAATCATAATCTTATTATATATATATAAATAAATGAAATTTAGCACAGTTTAACTTAAAGGAGAAAGCTAAAAAATAACCGAAAATTAAATGGAGTAGTATGTTAAGCTGTATTGTTCATGTGCTAATTGTAGACCCTTGGAGCTCATCATCATCTTTCTAGTCTTTATTATTCCCAAGAATACGGGTCGGATTTTTACCCTTAAAGATATTTTTTGTAATAGGGATGGTACTAACGTCGAGTACAAACAGGTCAATTGATAAAAGTTACTGAATTCTGTTTCAAATTGCCAAAGGTTTCAATCTGCTCAAGCCTTTAATAGTATTATTACACTTTCCTTAGAATGGAGATTTAAATATCATTATTTAATCAAAAGTATTTATACTCATGTTGTCGAAACAACTCAATTATGAATTGTAAAAAAGTCTATATTATTTTTATCATTTTCATTATCTGAGTCATAAGACGTCCAGTGGTGGATTCCTCCCAAGTTATTCCACAAAACCCTGCCCTATGTTATGTTCAATATATATTAAAACTAAAACGCATCTGGTTTCAATATAAGACCGGGTTGAATATATTGATTTCGCTTAAATGTTCTGCAATAAATGTTTGTTTCGTTTTCATAGGGTAGGTCGCAATCAAACGAACGTCAATGTTGTCACGTGTCTCGATAGCTTATTATAATGTTACGTAAAGAGCCTTGTGCGCATTTCTAAAGAGATTTATCAATGCAGAGCCGGTGGGGTTCATCAACAACCCATAATGTACCACTGCTGGGCTCGGGTCTCCTCTCAGGAGAGGGTTAAGGCCATACGTTGGAGAGCCGATGGGGTTATAAATTTGAAATACTCAAAGTTGATTCTTTGTATGTTGCGATACCCACATAGGAAGGATTTTTGGATTTCGTTCCTTAGGAGATAAAATAGATAATGAAAAGGTGGTCTAAAAGATAGAAACGTGAAAAAATTATAATAACGAAAGCTAATAGTGTATTAACTATAGTGTATAAACTTCTCTCTGAAGCCAATTGGATTATCTCGTCCCAACGATAATTGTTTTAGTGGAAGCGCTGAGCTAACTTTGTGAGTTAATTCAGTAAAGGCTCGATCACTAAGCTAATGAGTTTCAGACGCCACTGATAAATGGCACGATCGGAATCTATTTAGGAACCATTGTTCTGTGATTCCATTCAATTGTATAATAAATAAATAAACATATCTAGACAGATGAATAAAATTTAAATGTATGTTTGTAATTGAAATGAACAGCTTTCTACTAAATGTATATGAAGGCATATACGATGCTTACGGCAGAAAAAGCATTATTTTTTTTATTACTGTTCTTTTATTCCGCTTATACTTAGGATACTATTTTTAGACTAGCTTCGTCCCGCGGCGTTGCCCGCGATTGTACCGGTAAAAACGCGGGGCTCAGCTGGTGTGCAAATAAATATGATATTTTAAAAAAGAAAACATTTTTTGTCTTTTTTTTATTTACAAGTCCTTCACTAGCAGATAGCTGATGATATAAGGGGTAACTTAGTACTTTTATTAGACTAACTTAGCCTTCTGCGCTACTCGCGGTTGTTCGTGTAAATGTACAACATGGGTTACACCTAGGTGCTCAGCTAGTAATAGTATGTATACTTAAGGTATCTATGTGACTTAAAGATGAAAATAAGAGTAAAGTATCACAATCGGATACAGATTAATTTATAGATGTAGGCCAGTTTACGTACTTGACCTGAAGTGATCTGTCATATAGCAGGAAAGACATGCAGCAACAAGACTCAGACCCCTTACCCTCTTTTAATTGACTTCATAGATACGAAGGTTGTCGAATCACCGGCCACAAATATTTGCTTGATGAACACGTCCAAATGGAGTAACATCTTATGAGCGTACAGACAGAGGACGCAACTTGAATTTCGCACATTTCAGCAATTGAGCCAATCCAGCATCATTTAGACGATAGCTCTTTTAGCAGATAGTGATTGTATTATTATAAAATATTATAATTGAATAAATGTTATTATGTAAATTTGCTTCATATTTTTTTATGTAATACAAATGAGCAAGCGTGTCGCCTGATGGTAAGCTATTACCTCCGCCTATGAACACCCGCAACACCAGTGGCGTCACAGTTGCTTTGCCGGCCTTTGGGAGATGAGGGAAGGAGTTGGGGTATGAGTCTCTAGTATCCTCACTCACTCAGTGAAATACAGCGTAAACGCTGTTTTACACCGGTTTTCTGTGAGGCTGTGGTATCACCCTGGTCGAGCCGGCCCATTCATGCCGAAGCGTGGCTCTCCCATATATGTTAGTTTCTTTGTTAAAAGGAAAATAAATTGAAATGTAGACGAGTGAAGCTACTCCGTTACTTAAAATTAATCAATTTGTGATTATCATAAACATACTTGCATAGTCTACTGCTGGACATAGGCCACTCATCTATGTTCTTCATCTTACAGCCACACATATCTGTATGACTATTACCCTTGCTATGGCACTGTCTGTCTTAAAGTTAAAAACATAGAATGAATTTAAATACCACACATTCTGTACAAATATACGGTATCAATGAAGTATTGTAGTCGCGTAACTCGAAAGTTGGTAATTAATAACCAAACAACTTTGAAAGCCAGCGAACTGAAGAAGTTATTATACCCACGCTAATTCAGATACATTGTTAGTTTGAGTTCTTGAACGTGAACTTTGTTTCCAACTTATAATTTGCTGGAGCGCAACTTTGTTTACGTCTTCCAAAAGGATTTTTCTTCTTTTTCCGTAGCAGCAATATCCATTGAAAAAACTTCTACCTATCGCAGTTCACTGCTAAACGAAGGAAGGAGCGCTAACTATGCCGTCTTGAGCAGTCCGGGGCCATCCGCTGCCAGCCACTTTCTTCAATTAGTATAGATAAATTCACGTATGAAGTTCGTAGACGTCCGACTAGTTTCTATGCAGGACAGGAAAATGCTTCCCAATTTTCAAGAGTGTATCGTCTCTTCCCGTGTCAGGTTCTCAGACAAAAACGTTTGGATAAATACATTTTGAAAGATAGGTACTATACACAATAACTCCGGTACCACTCTTGTCAAAGTAATGTTTCTAAATTGGTTATACCGTATAAGAATTTAAATAACCTGACAATAACCTCGACATCTTGTTTAAATCGGATTCCTCTTAATAAAGTTGGACGTCGGGCCCTGACCGTACAGCTATATAGTGACATCATCAGACTATCTATACTATGGCTTAGATACAATGGCTTTATTAATTCAGCCCTACGTGAGTCAGATGGCGCTTGGCGTATTTATAAGATGTCGCGCTAAGGTCGGCTGTAATAGTTTAGTTTTAAATGTTAATGGGTTAAGAATACGTTAACCAGAGATGAATATTAGGTTGTATCTATAGAGCTACTAGATTTTGCTCGCAATGAAGAGTAACCTATGCCTTTCCTTAAAAATCAAAAATTCAAATTGATAACCAGTGCAACCGTGAAAGTATAACAACAGACAGACACATAGTTACTTTCGAATTTAGCTCATTCATCAGCGAATTCAAGTGATTTTCCCCGACCTCTGCCCATCTGGAACAAGAATAGGGAGACATTAATCTTTTAAATAATATCATAGCGACATAATCACGCTGTCAACAACAAAAACAACCTTTCCTTCGCTAAACCCATTTTCCTTAAATACTAAATCTAAGAATAGAATGATTCACGAATCGAAATAGAAATACTACGAAAGAAAGTGAATCAAATCGGAAATAGCTTCATAAAGTATTAATACTAATACAAATAAATAGAGGTATTGCAATAAAGTTGTCGATATTTAAACATATCGATGTTATTCTTTACATTTTGTAACAAATCGAGTTCTCGTGATTCATGTTGGCTGTACGCCAAAATACCATTGCCTAAGTTCCCACTAAATGTCTGGGCGTAACAAGTTATTATACCATTTTTGTTTATGTCTATTAATATGTTACTTTTGTGTTACTAGTTGAGTAGCAAAAGCACGCGTCTGCATTATCGTAACAGCAAACATAATTTCAAGAACCGAAGGTACAGGTACATAGTACGAGTAAAACTTAGCTTGTACTGTTGGACTCAACAAAGTGTACTTTTATTTTGTGGAATAGGGGGCAAACGAGCAGACACCCGAAAACCAGAGGCGTCAAAAGTATGTTGCCGGCCATTGGGGGATGGGGAAGGAGTTGGCCTCCGGTATAGTCACTCAATCGGTGAAATACAGCGCAAGCGCTTTATCACAATGGTTTTCTTTGAAACCGTGGTATCACTTCGGTCGAGCCGGCCCATTCATGCCAAAGCGTGGCTCATAGTGAAAACTTGAACTATAACTTGATAAATTTTTGTTAAATATATATTTTGGCTAGTTTATGCCCGCGGCTACGCCCGTGTGTACGTTGATTGTCACGGCAAAGAGTAAGTAGCCTTTGTCAAGAATAATAGTACCTCCATGCTTAATTTCAGTGCTGCGGTAAAGCATAAAGCAGACATAATTATTTTTGAAATTGGAATAGTAGTTCCTAGCTTTGTGATGGCTCGACCGGAGTGATGCTTCAGCCTCATCGGGCACCCGGTTCAAGCGATTTTATTTTTAACTAAGTGAATAAGTGAGGTAATATAAATATAAGAGGACCAAAACATTCAAATGCATGCATTTTGGCAGGCTCATAAGTACACAAAAAATGTGTTTTGAAAAACTACATATGATGCTTATATTAACAAAACATACATAAATTTCCTTGGAAATCTGCATGGTTTATGCGGATACAAGCAAGTTTATAAGCACCACATTAAATTCTGCGGTGGCTAAGAACTTCCAGTAATAGTGTTTGCTTGTTTTGATGTGTGTATTTTGATGTGCAATTCCTGTTTTATTTATTACAGCGGCATCCACATAGAGCTTTAATATTTAGACCGTATCAAACTTGAAAGCAAATAAAGCCATGACTGATCTTATGATAAACATTTTCATAGAACGTATTTCTTAGTTTTTGATGTAAAGTGGGACTTATTCGCGATAAAATTGGAGGCCCAATTATGCAGAAGCACTAGCCGCCATGGTGTGGGTCACCATGCTGCATTGTTGCATTGTTTGCATTCAAAATAAGCATTGTGATCACCTTTCTCGGATTCTTATGCTTTTCTATCAGACAGAGTAAAGTAACGTTGGCAAGCCTCAACACAAAAAGAAACTACATGTAAAACTAACGAATCTGAAAACAGTAAACGTAATTATTCTTTGACCATTATGACTATAAATTCGACCGGATTGATACCACGGCCTCATAGAAAACCGGTGTGAAACAGCGCCTGCGATGTGTTTCACCGAGTAAGTGAGGATACCGGAGGCACAACCCTTAAAGGTCCTTAAAGGTCGGCAAAAGACTTGTGACGCCTTTGGTGTTGCGGGTGTCCATGGGCGGCGGTAATAGCTTACTATTAGGTTATACATCTGCTCTTTTGCCGTCTATTCCATAAAAAAATGACGAAGGAGTATGTAATTTGGCGCAGTTCAAGTTTGGAAAGTATGGAAATAAAGTTTGGAAGAAGAATGCAAAAGCTGAAAAACTAATAATCCTTATAGTCTAACTTCGGCCATTGATCGACGACTATTTTTTAAGTATTAAGAGTTGAACAGAGAATTTTATTTATTTAATTTAACAATAGCTAGCTTTAGCTTACGATATATTAACAAGCCTAACGATATAATACTTATTTAATACCTTTAAATAAGTGATCGCGTTAGTTCCCGTGAAAATAATTATTAAGTCATGAAACCCGAAAGTTTGAAAGTCAGTAAGCCTAACGATTATTCAATTCCTTTATACCAACTAAAATAACGAAACAACTGTAGTTAATAATATCGAATCTGGTCCTAAAAGACATCGACATGAAGAGGCAACCGCCTAAGCCACTACTCAACTCATACATCTCTGTTTCATTGTCATCTCGCCATAACTAAAACTTACTGTTTGCTCGCAAAACCAAAACGAAATTATGTACTTGTTCATGTGTGTTTTAATCAAGAATTTTATTGTGTCATACGGGTCTTAAATCCTTCATTAAAAGGCCAGAGCCGGTCCAGTATAACACAATTATGTCAAATTGCCACCTACATTGTACCTTTGTTGCTATGCGTCACTTACTGTTTGAATTAGGCCGTGCGTTGGCGAGATTGTCTTTGAGGAAGCGGCTAAATTGCTTCGACTCTCTCCATTTTCTCTTCGATGTTAGATTTTGTGGAATACAGGCTGTGTTAAGCCGCAGTGGAAACTGATTTTTGTGTGCTTGTATGAATCGAGTTTGTCTGTATGATAGGTAGGGAGTAAGGTTACCAAAATAGTAACATTTCTTTTATTAGGAATATAAACTAGCAGTCGTCACCTAATGACTAGTGCCTACCGCTGCCCATGAACCCCTTGATGTCAGCAATCACAAGCGCGTTGCCACCCCTTTAAGTGGGAATATGCTCTTTTCTTGAAGGTCGTATTGAAATAGCGCAGGCGATACTTTGTTTCTAGACTGGTTGTGCAAAGAAAAAATTCTTCTGGTTGAATTCACCACCGAGATGGCAGTTCCCAACTTAAATTTCTTAAACTATCAGAAAATAATTTAGTTCACTTTTCCAAGTTACCGAGGTTATTTCACATTCGTTCGTCCGTCAATTATATACATTACAGATGGCCGGACGGACGACTTTGATTGTTTATTATCCTCGTTCGATATATAATTGTTATCGGCATTCGATGACCAAATAGTTGTATATCAGGAAAATATTGCGAACTTATTTATAAATATAAAACAATCTATATTGTTTAAGTCGAATGTTTGCCAAGTTTTTGCATTTACTTACACAAGGCTGACATTTAAAATAATGACAATAATAATAATAAACTTGACATAGCATAAAATGAAGACGTTTCTGTCTGTTTGCTTAAATCTTTTCAACTACTAAGAGTCTTTTGATGCAGTTTTCAGAAATAGATAGAGTGATTCAAGAGATACGTTTATATGCGTAATACATGCATGATTACAGTAGAGGAAAACTAAGAATTTACCCATTACGAATTAAAAGGATGATGATAAAATAAATAAATATTATCGGTCATTTTAACATACAACGCCATCTAGTCCCAAACTAAGCAAAGCTTGTACTATGGCTACTAGACAACTGATATGAATACACATATACTTTTTTTTTGTAAATGCATACATAACATACATAGAAAACACGCAAACTCCGAAACAAATGTTTCATACAAACATTTGGTCCGACTCAGGAATCAAACCCGAGCATAGCAGTCGCATACGCTACCACTGCGCCACTGAGGCAGTATATGATGTTAGTATATAGTAGATGATATCAATCCTCAACCACTTACACCTTAAGAGATTATGTAGTAAAATGTGTTTTCTAATGTAGACAAGTAGTATAAAATTCTCACACTGTAAAATACCCGTATAATGGAAAACCATCAATTGTCAGATGTCCTCGAAACATCCATTCCCACGGTTCGGGCTTTATACACTCCCATTGTTAAGTGACTAATAGATAGAAACCTGTGTGACTCTGGTACATTACCGGCTGTTTATGTTAAATATATGTATGTAGTTAAACGATTATCCTTGTCATTGATCTCATCAAAACCAAGCAAACGAAAACGAAATTTTAAAATCGTAGTATAACATAAATTTCTAGACACATTGAATAAATCAACTATTAAACGTTATAAAGCTACTTACCGTGGGAGAGCTACGCTTCGGCATGAATGGGCCGGCTCAACCGGAGTGATACCACGGCCTCACAGAAAACCGGTGTGAAACAGCGCTTGCGCTGTGTTTCACCGAGTGAGTGAGGGTACCGGAGACCCATCCCCATTCTCCTCACCATCCCCCAAAGGCCGGCAACGCACCTGTGACATCTCTCGTGTTGCAGATGTCTATGGACGGCGGTAATCGCGATACGTCTGCTCGTTTGCCTCTGATTCCATAAAAAAAAAAAATTATAGCTTATTTTCAAATTCAAATTCAAAATCGTTTAATCCATTAAGACACTAAGTGACATTTTTGAAATTGAAGTTACAGATAAAAATTATAGATCGTTTATTGTCAAAGAACGAACGAATAATTCCATTGAATGTAGGCTTTTTGATGTCTCTTCTCTTTTCAGTATCTAAAACTTGGGGAATCTCAAATTAGGGTCTTATATTTATCTCCCTAACTCAGTACATTTTTTGATATAAAAATGAATTTATTCCCAAGACCAATAGTAAATATTTGGAAAAAGACAATAATAATGATGACGAATTTAAAGTTTTATATTATTTTTATCAGTCGGTGATGACATCGTAAGTGTCATAATCATTACGTAAACATGTTCTTGTATCAAATATGGAGTTGTACATAATATTTACCATAATTATTACTCATATGTACTCTTGTGTACATACAAAATAAGATTAACTAGATAAAACTGTAGGTTAAAATGACTAAGATGCATCGTCAACAAGTCTGCAATCTAGACTTAAGAAAATCGTTTTCTTTATTTCCAGTGCGTGAAGGTCGCGCGGCAGGATGCCGGAGAGCGTGGCCAAGGATGATGGCAAGAAGAAGGAGGCGTCTCCCAGACGCCGGCCTTCTGGAAACACTGCCCATGTCAGGGTGGAGCTGCTGGACGGGTCAACAATGGAGCTGGATGTCGATGTGAGTACGGCATTTGCTGCAGAAAATGATTTTTAAATTGTCTATGATTAGTCAGTATAGAAAGTCCTATCACTTTAGGAATTCATTAGCTGTTAAGATTTGAAAGTGATTTGATTTAAAAATATTCGTATATAATCAAAGTTTCTGAAAGCTTTATTTTAAAAATTAAACAGAAAGCTTTTTTTTGGCGCAAGGATCTTAATCCTGACATACCATAAATGACCATGGCAAAATCATTGCATTAGATATTTAATGAACCCTAGTCGTGTTAAGAAGGAACAGATATTATCTAGCTAGACTACCACCATTTTATCTTCAGATTGACATAATTTATTTAAGGGTTACCAGAAATACCTCATCAAGCTGTGTAAAATGTGGTGACGGTACCAATGTTGTTTTGTTTTTGTGTGTTCCAGAGAAAGATCAGAGGCCAGGAGTTGCTGGGTAAAGTGTGTGACAACTTAAACTTGGTGGAGAAGGACTATTTCGGTCTTCTCTATGAGGACAGAGGAGACCCTCGTATTTGGATAGATCTCGAGAAGAGAGTGTCTAAGATGGTCAAACGTAAGATTGATTCTCTTTCATATGAATTAAATATGTAGTACATGGTAGTAATAATTTTAATTAGGGGAATATTTGTTTTATGGTTTGAATCTACAAAATTTTGATCTTAGAATGTGTATATCGTTCAATCTTCCTTAGAAAACTAGTTACTGATTTTAAGATACACTTTGAAATTATGAGTTTTTGAGACGATTTGAAATAATTGCAGGTAAAACATAAGTCTTAAGCATTTTACTTTTTTCACTCTACATTAATGATTTAAATTGAATTCTGATAAAAATAAAATTTATGGTTGCGGAAACGTAAAAGAATCTGTTAGTGCTGGCTATCAAAGAGGTATTCCTTTTGTAGGATACGTGGAGCAAAAGTTTTGTCCTTCTTTTCATGAAAATTATGAGAGGGAGAAATATGAAATTTGGCGCAGGCCAAGTTTAAATGGAGGAGTGTAGAAAGCTAAAAATAAAAAATCTAATAAAAAAATATGCTCGAATTTCGATTGTTGAGCCACCACTAGTATTGCTTAAATACAAAATGAACAAGTTTATATAATATTTATCCTTTTTTCTACAGATGAACCTTGGCGCGTGAGATTCTCAGTTAAGTTCTATCCACCTGAACCGGCAACGTTGCAGGAAGAACTCACCAGGTACCAACTAGTGCTTGCTGTTAGGAAGGACCTGCTCGAAGGTGAGAACAATAACTAACCATAATCCTTATACTATCCTAATTAAAAACTACTCAACGGATCATCATGAAACTTTGTACACATATTCTTGAAGGTTTTAGAAGTGTCATAAGTTTTTATTAAATGCATGCGAAGCCGCGGGCAAAAACTGGAATGTAATATTTCTTACAACACATTGACCAACTTTAAATACTTCGGCAGGGCAGAGCCACCAACACTAAGGGTTTCCTTTCTAGGGTACTGCTACTTAAAATGGCGGTATTTAATTTAATCACATCACCGGTTGTCCAGTGAGTGGCACCTCAGAAAACGGGGATTTCCGCTCATAAAATATATCCTATATTTACTTAAATTTTTGAAATAGAAATTACTAATTCGTAAAAGAACAAATTATCTGCCTTCGTACTCTGCTCTTGCGTAATACTGAACAATTTCTGTGTTTAGCATAAGTATAGTACTGTGACTTCTTTCCCTTAATTTTCTTGACGATTTTGTGATGCTGGCGATGACTATATATCTGAAGATCATATATAATTGAATTATATTTTTATTCCAGGTCGCCTACCATGTTCAGCAGTGACACACGCACTCTTAGCTAGCTACTTGCTCCAATCGGAGCTCGGAGACTATGAAGATAAGGAAGTTGGTGCTGGGCTGTGCAAGCAGTTGAAGTTGGTGCCAGCCGCATCCTGTACCCCCGAACTTGAAGAAAAAGTTGTTGAATTGCACAAAACTCATAAGTGAGTTTCTTTCTTCTGACTTTGTTTCCGTAATTAATAAGGTTTTTCGTTATAACCTTCTGTTTTTACGAATTTACTGTGCTGTGATGTGAATGTTAAGAATTGGATCAGCTTCTTTCGCTCACAATAGAATTCCTATATGTTTTATTCAGGTTACATGTTTGATTTTCAAAATATTTCATCATAATAACATCCTCTTAACCTAACTTATATATTGTATAGATGTCAAATATATTTTTAAGCTTTTTTCATATTGGATATTAACTTGAGACCTTTATAGTTATAATTTAATTACGTTATTCTACAGAGGGCAGACGCCAGCTGAAGCTGAACTAAATTATTTGGAGAACGCAAAAAAACTGGCCATGTACGGAGTCGACCTACACCCTGCGAAGGATTCGGAGAATGTTGACATCACTCTAGGAGTGTGCTCCTCCGGACTACTGGTTCATAGGGAGAAGTAAGTAGAACAATTTATTAACCTTCTTGTATTTCCTTTATTTAACTAAAAAAAATGTTAAGAATCACTTAAAAAAGTTATAAAACTATAAGGGTAGTCACAAGCATCATGCAAGAAAAATGTTAATAACTTTGTATTATTGTTGTTAAAAGCAAATTTTAAACAAGTGAAAATCTCGAATAAAATGCCTTTCTCTTTTGTATCTGTAAACACTTAGTTTTAAAAGTTTATGACGTCAACTATGTACTTCCAATACATGTGTACTCGTATAAAGGATTAGTTGGATATAATTTCTAATGTTTGTTTTTTACTTTCAGACTTCGTATTAATCGGTTTGCATGGCCAAAAATTTTGAAGATTAGTTACAAGCGACATAATTTTTACGTGAAACTGAGACCCGGTGAATTCGAACAGTTTGAATCCACTGTTGGATTTAAGCTAGCTAATCATCGTGCCGCCAAGAAACTATGGAAGACTTGCGTCGAACATCATACCTTCTTCAGGTTAGTAGTAACTTATTTTATTTTTATTATCTCGCTCATAAGGATGATTAATAAATCGTTTTTATAAAATAAAATCAAATGCGATTAGTAATATATTTTTACCTAGCTACTGGACCTAATATGGTCCCTGTGAAACAATTTTACTTTACTAATGATATGGATCATTAGTAAAGTAAAATATTTATAAGGCAACAACTTTCTTAATGCCTTATGACGTTTTTTTAGTAATATAAAATTGATATAAATTCTTTAAAGACTATATTACTATGTTGTAATGCCGGAAAGTATTGAAAGTTGTATGTTCAAGTGTATCGAAAGTCTTTGAGAAGTTAGTGAGTAATCCAATCCAATCCCACATGGGAAAACACTTAGTGTGATCCACAAATTGTTGTTTCAAGTGTATGTGTTCTTTGTATCCGTCTCATGTATGTTTGTAAAGTCCCCCTGCGACACAGGATATTCCTAATACGGGAGTTCTCGATCGACAGTAAATCGACCTAGCTAGGATTAATTTTAGTTAATTCACCAAAAATAAAGTAAAGAGTGGCGTTCATAGCCCAGTTGCACTCGGTGATTAGAAACAATCATCGAGGGTAAGCAACGACGGCGCGGTCAGTACCTGGATGGGTGACCGCTGGTGGCATGTTAACATGAGCGTCTCCGTGATTCGGAGGTCACGTTAAGCAGTCGGTCCCGGTTGTTATCATACGATAACAGTCGTGAAGCTTAGTTGGAGGCCTTCGGGCGGCTTAAAAACATCCAACGGCAAGATTTACGTAGCCACAACGTATTCTTGCCAGTCCCCAACCCGCACTCGGCCAGCGTGGGGACGTGTGGCCTTAACCCTCTCCTGAGAGGAGACCCGAGCCCAGCAGTGGGACATTATGGGTTGTTGTTTTTTTTTTAAAGTAAAGCTCGGTCATCTCAATATGATTGTATTCGCGGTGTCAGGCTGATGTCCCCGGAGCCCGTGGCGAAGAGTACGCTGTTCCCGCGGCTGGGCTCGCGCTTCCGCTACTCGGGGCGCACGCACTACGAGTCGCGCGCCGCGCCGCCGCAGCGCGCTCCGCCGCACTTCGCTCGCACTCTCTCCAACAGGAAACTCTCCTCGCGCTCGATGGACGGTAACTACCATCTTACTCTTTGATCTTCCTTATTTAATTTAGGGTGTATTTTTTATCTAGTTTTCTCATCTTTAAATTGGCAAAGTATGACATTACATACATCTACAATATAAGCATTTTTTTATTTTATGTTGTTGCTTTTCAGGTGTTTATAAACATTTATAAGTTTTTAAATATTTTTTTATAGACCGATTTAAGTGTACCTCTGGTCCTGGGGTATGGGGAGGGGGATGAGGGGAAGGGTTGGATTATGGGCCTCCGGTATCCTCACTCACTCGGTGAAACACAGCGCAGGCGCTGTTTCACACCGGTTTTCTGTGAGGCCGTGGTGTCACTCCGGTCGAGCCGGCCGATGCATGCCGGAGCGTGGCTCTCCCGCGGTAAAATATGGCAATATGCTTTTAAAAATAAAAGGATAACAAAAAAAATGATGCTAAATTTAATTAATTGTGCAACACAAGTTACTTATTACTTTGTTAGGCTGAAACATTAGCATATATTTGCCTCTACCGCTTCTTACAAAAGATTACGCATTTTTCTAATAACAAGCACTTAAATTTAACACACACTATAAACTAGGAAACTTCAGGATTTCTTATATTCGACTGTCTCGGTGGCCCAGCGGTAGCGTATGCGACTGCTGTTCCTGAGGTCTCGGGATCGATTCCCGGGTCGGATCAGATGTTTGTATGATCTGCAAATATTTGTTTCGGAGTTTGGGTGTTTTCTATGTATGATATGTCTGTATTTACAAAAAAAAGTATATAAGTATTATATCAGTTGTCTAGTACCCATAATACAAGTTCTGCTTAGTTTGGGACTAGATGGCGTTGGTGTTAAATGTCGGAAATATTTATTTATTATTGATTTATATTATGCTCATTTTTGGGTTAAATTTTGACTGAACTCAAACGGCTTTTGCCTGTATGCTCATTATATTTTAATTGCTGTACTTTTTCTTGTTAAACCTTTGAACACCAAAGCTTTCTATTACATTTTACCAGAAAGGGCTTTGCAATTAATTGATAGTAACTATTCGAAAACACAATCAGTGTTTGATTTTCTAAAACTCTTCAAAGTAAGTAGTTTAGAAAAATATTATTATTGTATTGTACTCGGTGTCGCAGTGGTAGCATATGCTACTCCTGTATTTGTGGTCTCGGGTTCGATTCACAGGTCGGACCAAATGTTTGTATGTTCTGCAAATATTTGCTTCGGAGTTTGGGTGTTTTTATGCATAATATTCATAAGAAAAAAGTATATGTGCATTTACATCATACAAGCTCTACTTAGTTTGGGCAAGGATAACGTTGTGTGCTAGGAGTCTCGAATGTTTATTATTGTTTTTTAGTAGGTAAAAAAATTGCATAAAAACTGCACCATAAATGTACGTATGAATGAGTCATGATGAAACAATAAAGCACCTGTGTAGTGTTCTCAGAAAAATACAGCATCGCAGTGTTAATATTTACAGCGCGGTCGGTTTGAGATAGACGCCAAGTGTGCCGCGTTGACCGATACTGTATTATTAGCGTTTACTTCAACGAGATCGCACGATTCTAGGAGACAAGTTGATGCATGTCTATTTTGGAGACAATTCGATGCATCTTTATTTTCAATGATGATAGTTTGTAACTACAAGGTGATTTTATTTATATATATGATGGCAACGTTATTTTTAACCGACTTCAAAAAGGAGGAGGTTATCGATTCGACTGTATTTTTTTATGTTTGTTACCTCATAACTGTCGACTGGGTGAATCACTACCGTGGGAGAGCCATGCTTCGGCATGAATGGGCCGGCTCGACCGGAGTGATACCACGGCCTCACAGAAAACCGGTGTGAAACAGCGCTTACGCTGTGTTTCATCGAGTGAGTGAGGATACCGGAGGCCCATATTCCAATCCAACGCCCCCTATCCCCCTCACCATCCCCTTTCTCCCCAGGCCGCCATAGTGTGGGTCACCATGCTGCATTGTTCTTTTTCGCATTGAGGATGGTGACCACCACTCTTGGATTCTGCTCATGCTTTCCATTAGGCAGGGCAGAGTCATTTTGGCAGCTTAAATATATATAAAAAAAAACGATTTTGATGGTTCTTTTTTGGAATAGTGGGTAAACAAATAGACGTATCATCACCTGATGATAAGCGAGTACCGACGCCCATGGACATCCGCAACGCCAGAGGCATCACAAGTTCGTTGTTAGCCTTCGAAGAATAGGGAAGGGATGGCGGGAGGAGTTGGGGTATGGGCGTCCGGTATCCTCACTCACTCGGTGAAACACGCTGTTTCACACTGATTTTCTGTGAGACCGTGGTATCACTCCGGTCGAGCCGATCCATTCATGCCGAAGCGTGGCTCTCCTACGCTTGGAATATTATGTATTGTGGAATGTAAAGCCGGAAACTAAAGGCAATACTAATTTCTGCTTCAATTAAATAAAACATATTAGTTTCTGTTGTCGGAGTATGACATTACTTAATAACATCTTTGATCATTAGAAACTCGTTAACATAATTATTAAAGGTGTTGTATCTTCGAACGATGAAACTATGATTCACACAAATACACACAAGTAAAATTGTATGTCGTTGTTTGGCATTTAGTACCGAGAATGTGAAATTATTTTACTGAGGTCTAGTAACAGAATGGTTCATAGTAGATATAAGTAGGAACAGCACGCATTGAACTCTTCATCAATCGCATGATCAAATTGATGAAGTTTCGATATCGACATGGAACAACACTTAGTGTGATCCATAAATTGTTGTTTTGAGCCTGGGTGTTTTTTTGTGTCCGTTTCTTGTATGATTGTAAAGTCCCTCGCGACACAGGATATATTCTAAATGTTAGATTTTACTTTTTTCTGAAAAGAAAAGATTAATAAGTCCAGTATATATATATTGTGACTAGGCGACCCGTGCTTATTTCTTTAGACGTTGACTTGATTTACAAATATTTTTAACTATATTTTTTTCAGTCATAATAAAAAATGGTCCATGTCACTCCTGAATAGTGTCGCTTTCTGTTAGGGAAATGATTTTCAGGATCGGATTAGTACTTCCGAAGATTACACTCTACAACCATACAAACAGAGTTAGAAACTTTATCTCTTTATGATATTAGTATAGATTTGTCGTAGTAGAGTCTAGTCCAGGACTGAACCAAGTGGCGTGAAATTGAAGAGGCAAAAGATGACTGATGACGATGCAGTGAAGTCTATACGATGATAAATCAAATGATATTAGTCATACAAAAAGATTCGATCATGAGATGATTTGTAGTCCTTTATAAATATCCACTCACAAAAGCTTTTCGTCCCAATGATTCATATTTCGTAAAGTTTGCTATAGTCAAGTTATTTTCAAACAGTAGTAAATTATCACATCTATTTTAGTTCGATATACGCTATAAATCATCCGAATTTGTTGGCGATTCACGAACGCGTCTGTATCAGTGTCATAACTTTTATTCATCCTTCGTAAGAGGCGACTAAGGGAGCGATCTGGCCAGGAAAACACCACTGAAAAGAGAAGAAAAACTAGAAAACAACCTTAAAAAAACACCGCCGCCAAAATTTCTTTTACCGTGGGAGAGCCACGCTTCGGCATGAATGGACCGGCTCGACCGCAGTGATACCACGGCCTCACAGAAAACCGGTGTGAATCAGCGTTTGCGCTTTCACCGAGTGAGTGAGGATACCGGAGGCCCATTCCCCAACCCCTACCCCATCCCCATCCTCCTCTCCATCCCCCAAAGGTAGGCAACGTGTGACGCCTCTGGTGTTGTAAATGTCCATGAGCGGCGGTAATCGCGTTCCATCAGGCGATATGTCTGCTCGTTTGCCCGTGATTACATAAAAATACCTCAAAACTTCCTTTCTAAATAGAACTCTATGTCCAGCAGTGAATTGTTAAAGATGGACGTATCAATGAAGAAATGACGTCACAGTTCACTATTTCGCGGTAAAAGGAATTGTCAGCAATTAGTAATCGTCATCTCGTCAGAGCCGGTAGCCTAAATATGTGTATATACAAACATACAACAGATACGACCTTGACTGTGACGGGTGATGCTAGTTGACTCACATTTATTTATTGTCACCTAGTCAGATGCATTGGACGGTGTTATGCGATAATCGAACACATCTGTTAAAAAAAACTCTTAAACACTTAGTGGATATACTGATTTTTGGTAGTGAATCCGTATATATATTTATTCGTACAAATAATGTTTACGACACTTGAATTGGTTTATTATTTGTTACGCGATATCTATGTTGTTTGTAAAACAATTTCAGCTTTTTTTTTGTATTTAAACTGGTAGTATTTAAAGATTGCTCCGTTCAACTTTAATTGTAATATTTTATCTCTTATTCGTAACTAGTAAAGGTTCTTTTTATTCGTTTCTTTTTTTTACAACTCCCGCATTAGGAATATAAATTCCTGTGTCGCGGGGATCTTTACAAACATACATTAAACGCACACAAAGTACACCCAGACTTAGAACAACAATTTATCACACAAAGTGTTGTCCCATGTAGGATTTGAACCCACAACACTTGGCGCAGTAGGAAGCGGTGTGGCGACCACTGAAACCACTAGGCCTACCGTGTAGTAAAAGGCAAAGGTAAATTAACTGATAAATAAAAAAAAAACTTGTTAAATGAACCATTATGCTTTTCAAATATTTATAAAGATTACCTGTCAGCATACTAGAAGAGCTGTTTAATGCAAATGCATTGAGATCATCTATATACCTGTGGGATTAGAAATCATTTTCGAACGACTTTTTTTGTCTAGAGAACGGATTGCTAAACCAAAGGTTCCCAACCATGTTTTCAATATCTAAAAACTCTAACTTGTTGTTATGTAACGAACAAAAATTTGTTTTTAAATTTATTACACAAATACTTTCACATATGAAAGTATTTATCGGTTAACAGGCACTTTACATTAAAAACATGTCATTGTACATCAAAATTGTGTATTATATAAAAACTAGTCATTTCTTCAATTAAAAATTATTATGTTTACGATATTTAATGAACTAGAATACAATAATATTGCCCAATGTTGCTTCACAAAGCACATCGTCCATTAAAAAAGTGATCTGTTGATTTTATTAATGTTCCCAAGAAACTCGCATTGCTTCAGCTGCCATTCAATCATAAATTAGGTTATCTTTATTTTGAGTAGCTTCTAAAAATATACCAATAAATATTGGTTACGCAGTATTTCATAGATTTGGTAATAAAGTTTGACACTATAAATAAACATAGCTAGTTTTGACTACACAGTAGAAATATTGTTTAAAAATAGCGGCCTTATCGCCTACAGTTCCGTCTGTTTGATTTTAACTGGTTTATTGATCTACTGGTTAGAGAACCTGACAGTTGATCACGGGGTCAAGAGTTCAATCCCATCAAGGACAAATAATCCTGTGATAAACACCAAAATTTTAAAATAAAACTTGAAATACTTCAGTGTGTTTATCAAAAGTCTAGTTATCATATTATTTGGTATTCTGTAGTAGGAATCAGAGCGCTTATTGGGACTAATACCGCCCACACACCCATCTCTGTAACTCCTGTACTCCAGAATTCACGACAATGACCCACGAACATACTGAATTATGACACTCGGGAAGTCTCCGGCAATATAAAACTGTCTTGGAACCCGCAACGAAATTAGTTATAGGAAAACTGGACCAGTTGGAATCAGAAAGCAGTTTGAGGAGTATCTCAATTTAATATTACCCTTGAATGTCTTGACTTAATAACTCAAGTAGTTGTAAAATCAACAACCTCTCCTTTCTTCAATGCTAATAGCCCTTTCAAGCAGTTCACGTTCCAACGTTACTGTCCACTCGTCCTACCAATACTTAACAATACAGAATCATGTACTAACATGTATTTATATATCCAGCCGTGGTATGCGGTAGGTCGATTTAGTGGTAGAATGATTCATCCGTAAACCCTTTCAAGAGATTTTTGGCTACAACTGATACATCACGTTTATATAAACATCGTTGTATCCAATAGCTTCTGCAACTTTTAAAACGGTGTGCAAAATTAAAAGTAACAAAACTCACTAAGAAATTTTTGGTTATTAAAAGCGTTTTCAAAAGTAATAAGTGCGATGAATACACACTTCTGTTGTATTGGTCAGTTAATAGTTGAGTAGTAATCATTAAATTCATAGAACGGACAAACGTGAATACGACCTAAGCCTCCGGCTTTAGCAAAAAAGGACTCCATTATTATCAGTTGCTTCGCCACTGCTATACTGAGGCCTACAAAATTTACATTAACACATGCAAAACGATCAATACTTCTAGTCATTCTGTAGTTTGGGATCGATAGAGATAATAAAATACCATTTGCGATCCAGCCATACAGTTCACGCCTCTTCTACATTCAGCTAATCTTTCAAATGCTCATTTCTAACTAGGCCTTTCTTTAGCGTAGTACGAAACTGGTCATTACATGTACGTCCTTGGGGGCGACTCGTTCGTAATCGTTGCCTATTTAAAAGTTTTTCTTATTTAACATATAGGGATAAAATTAATTTCGTCTGTCCATCATTACGTCAATAGAAACTTATTTAACTGTCATAAAATTCAAAGGTATTTCGACCATAGCTTTTGATGGATGCGAAGTATTAAGTGGCGACTAAATAGTTTCGGTAACGGTCGATAACAGTTTGAATGATGGATTTTGGATCGAAGCCAGCGAATTTATAGGAATATTTGTAGATAAGGTGTTTTATAGTAATTGCATTGTTGCTTAGTGTACGGCAAAGATCAGACATTTCTACCATACCATAAAATATACTGAGGTTTTTTTCTTTTTATTATCCAGTAGTCCCGTGGTGTTACCCGCGATTGTTTTTGTAAAGTGCGACTGCACTCGTCGTCACGCGATTTCACTACGCCAAATGTTGTGGGTTTAAATCCCATATGGGACAACACAGTGTGATCTACAAATGGTTTTTCTGAGTCTGGGCGTTCTTTGTGTCTTGTGTGTTTCATGTTTGTTTGTAAATTCACACGGGATATATGTTCCTAATGCGGGAGTTATCTTTTTAATAATAAATAAAGGTATAACACCCGCGGGTAACACTACAGGGCGCAGCTAGCTGTACGTATAGACCGTCTTCTTGAACCACTCTTGTCTATTGCTGAAAATTGCATTGAAATCCGTTCGCGACTTCATTTTATACTATGTATAGATGGTGATGGATTTAAACTATGTAGCCTCACCATTTCAATGCATCTCGTGGGTTTCGTAAGAGGTGACTAAGGGAGAAAAATAGAACAGAAACACTAAAGAGAGAAGGAAAATATAAATCAACCCTTATACCAACTCGTCTGGCTAGCTTGGTATAGTAAGCGAAAAGCACCTTTGTAATGAGAGACCTATATCTGAGATTTGGCTGCCACCATAAGCTGTTCATGATGATAATTCCTTTTTAGTATAGCTCATTGTAAGAGAACAGTCAAATAGAAAAGTAAACTTATAATTTAATAACACATCAGTAGTATGTACATAATTACGCGTAATATTATGTAGGTACTAGAAAATTTCACTTTTTAATTGTCTGAAAGAAAGATTGTATTATGTATACCATACTTATGTAATAAATATATGAAGAATTTTATGTTTCGGTGAACACGGTAACCTCCGGAAGTACTATCGAAATTAATATGAAAATGTTTTTGAGTCTATCGTTTGTAGATAGATTGTTTATTGAGTCGTTTTTGCCAACATATAATAATCGTTTATCTCGTAGGATTAAGACAGTGACCTCAATATACGATAGCGGAACTAATTTCGAGAAATACCTAGTATAGTAAGCACGAAGCCGTAGCTGCAGACAGGTATACAAACTGAATTTGATTTACATTAACGCTAGATTTGTGTCATCCGTGATTTAGCTAAATTTATGATTTACAACTTTTTATGGTGTTCAAAAGGGGGTTTAAATTTCCTTTCACAGTTACTGTTAACACGAAATTTTCGTCGTGTAATTTCATATTTAAATAGCTATCATAGAGTAAACCGGTCCTGGTTTCTTTGTATTGTTTTAAATACAAATAAAAACAAAATATAGATAAAAAGTAATGAATTATTAAAATAAAAAAATTAAACCCGACTGCGTCAATATTATATATAAAATATATAAGTTATGAATATATTCGTAATCGCCGTTAAAAAATCTTTAATTTGATACCATTCTTAATGTATTTGGAAAACATTTTGTTTGAGATTACTTTTTGACTCCAAAAATACATTTTTATTTTTATTTTGAGGTACCCAGTGTCACTATTAAGACGAGTCTATTATATAATACACCATTCATATAAAATACCACAAGCTGTTTAGGCTCTAGGGCGTGCCAAAGAAATGTACATAAATACGTACATATATACATACATACACTCCTTTTTTCGCAGGTTAGCATCAACTACCAACGTCCACCAAGTCTATGAGTGATACCGACAAACTTGAGTTAACTTCACGTATACAACACCTGGAGAAAGTCGCGTGAACGTAACCATTAAAATAAAAATATAACCAAAATAACTACATTTCTTGTACAAAAATGTTGTTGTAATTCTTCAGTCGTACATAAAACATCCAGTACTACCCAATTGCGCTTTCGCACCGTATGAAGTAGTAGATATTAATATAGTGAAGCGCGCGCACGTATATACATCCGCGGTTCTATTCCCGTCTAGTGCTTATCTGTCTGCGGTGCAAAATGGTGTTTGGGGATTGTTGGAGCGTAAATTGTGCCTCCCGTGGGTATTTTGTGATATTTTTTTACGAGTGGTGTTGAATGCGAAAATGTTTTTTTTGCAAGTGATTTTTTAAAGTGTAAAAGTGAGATTTGGAATGTGAATCTATAGGCTTCATGCTTAAAGGTTTAAACAGTGAATGGGATATTCCGTAAAGGCGACTTTTATGCCTTGATTCTTAATTTCTAATATATTACCATACATACGTTAATAGAAATTAGTTACAAATGAAAGTAAAGATTTTATTGTGTGTACAACATTTCGTTTACGGTATTTCCCTTATGGATTAATCGCATGGTGTTCGGGAAGTTCGATCTGAAGTGGAATTCGAACCAACATTTTTGTTTAGATATATGCGTATTAATTCTTCAACAATTTAATTTCTTACACATTGTTGTTTCAGTCCCATTTGGGCGTATTATTTATCATGTCACTAAATAAATCGAAGTTTGTAATAGTAGTTAAAATTGTGTTAGCTTAATAACAATTAATAGCAATTCTTACTTTGCTAACTAATAACCACGAAAAATAATTCGTGCCGCGAAAAAGCCCTCGTATTTGGGCCAAAGATTGCTACGCCCCTGGGAAAAGCTGTGTTGTGGGTATTCATGGGCGGCGATAATCGCTCACCATCAGGCGATACGTCCGCTTCTTTGCTTCCTATATCTTAAAAAATATACGATTAGCAGCTCTGTGATTGATATACATAAAAAGTCTTTACATAGTTTCCACGTAGTAAATACAAACAGAATAAGGAGAAAATCTAAATACTCGCATATCTCCTGTTTCGTATCACGTTTAAAATTAACATTGTTTGTCGATCCCAGGTGTAAACATTTACAATTTATTATGCGGGCGGGCCGTGTGGGCTTCCCGCTATTCCTTGTTTTATTATATACTCTGTTTATGGTGAAAACTCGCACCTAGTTACAGCAGACAATGAACAGCTAGAGCAAATTTTCGAATGTTAGTTTTTTTGATATCGAAAATTCTAATTCGAATATGGTGTAGATAAACATCTTTATCTATACACTGTTTAAAATGAAGTCGCTTCCGCTGTCTGCTCGTTTATATCTTTTAAACTACTTAACGGATTTTAAAGCAGTTTTCAACAATAGATAGAGAGATTCAAGAGGCAGGTTGATAAGTGTAATACATGCATATTACATATAGTAGACGTAATCAGAGAATTTCATAAACTTCCGTGAAAAACCGAGTGCTTATCATAAAGGGATATAAAAATAGCGAAAGCGGGTAAGAGTTTGAACTATTTAGGTACACATTAGGTACTTAATTGGTTTTGCTTTTTTATTTTTCTAATTTATACTAATTACAAACATTAATTGTCAATTTAAAAATGAAAGACAAATACATGCATTTATTAGTCATACTCACGTAATATGAACATAATAAAGAGAAAAATAAGACATTTAACAAGAATAACCAACAATACAAAAACAGTGAAATATTCGGCCTGTGTGACTAAAGGGGTCCTAAAAGAGACCACAGCGCTGATATTTTCAGCTGAAGCCCAACATAACACCGCAAGGACGCGGGCACTGTTTTAAAAATTAAAAAACTAGTTGCACTCCGGGAGTGCCGGCAGAAGTGAAAACTTGAATATCAACGTTGTACATTTTTGATATTTTGGAATGGTTAGGGAACAATTTTGCACGGATTGCTTTAATTATCAGTATAAAAGTACTGTCATTTATGTGGTAACATACACTATTCATTTATTGTTGTCGTACACAAACATGTCAATTTATGGTCTACTGTCCCATCGTCTTACGGATTTTTGATCAGGCCGCTCGTCCTGACGCGTGTTTAACATTTTTTACCCATCACAAAAAAGTACACAATGCCTTCAAATTTCGAAAAGCATATAAGTAACAATTAAAAATATACATTAACCACATAATATATATAAGATGGTAGAACATATGCAGATTGAAAACTGCATCAAAAGGAACGTGTTTGAGATTACAAACACTACAAAGCTCAAGCAAATTAAAGATTTTTGTTATTACTTTTAACAAAAACATGTAAAAAACATTAAACTATCTAACTATATCTTGAATGATTTCACTGAGTGGAAGATTTTCGAATTCACAATCCCCGACATGCCACACTACTCAACCGATTTTTAACATGATGATGAATGAAGTCGGTTATTTCATATTCTAAACCTAGCCACCAGTTTTCCATTACACCAAATAAAGATGGTTGTAATAAACGTTGATTAGTGTCGAAGAACTAAAATATTAATAAAACAACATCGTCGCTAATAACTTATTGCGTAACAATTGATCTTAATAGAGATATATCATAATTGACCCGGTTCCTTTTTATGGAATTGTTTCCTATGGGGTGAACGCTATACTAAATTATATCTATAAACTTGATTGAAATATTTTCTGCCAAATCAACAAGGTATCAATTTTTGAGCCTCTCGTTTAGTTGATTCGATTCGGACAATCCTCAACCTCTGGTATTTTTTTTATATGATCACAACTCCCGCATTAGAAATAAACATCCTGTGTCGCAGGGATTTTACAAACATACGGATACAAAGAATACCCAGATTCAAACCACAATTTATGGATCACACAGTGGTGTCTCATTTGGGATTTGAACCCACAACACCAAATTACTGTAGAGCGACGTAACGACTGCTTAAACCAGTAGGCCGACCGTGTGCAGTATTACATATTATAAGAACACTCGAGTGCCGTAGTAATAATTTAAACCATATCAAATTGAAAAGTAAAAAATAATTCCACTATCATTGAACCATGGTTAAGCCCTATCTTTTGAACTCAAATAAACAAATCAAATGAGTCCTGGTCCTGACCCAAGGAGTATCTGATAGTTGAGTCCACTCTAAAGTTTGTTTATTTACCAAAGATATCAAACCATTTCCAAGAAATACAGTCATAATGTCCGCTAACGTTGTGTTCTCGATGAGTCAATACTAGTTGTTGGGGAATATTGATTCCAAAATTAGAATTTTAAATTACATGTTAAATTACAAGTGAAGCACATAAGAACACGTTAATATGAAAATTGATAATTAGAAATGTATATAATGGTTTAAGTTTATTTATTATAGTAATCGCTTACCATCAGGCGACACGTCTGCTCGTTTGACCACCCCTGTCATAAAAATATATCTTAAGCTAATACATAATCCTTATCTTGCTCCTTTACTAATCAGCTGCTAGACGCAGACCTCTCCTTGGAATTATGGTCTACTAGTTATATTTCACCCGACGAGCTGATAGTATAGGGTTTGGTTTTCCTGCTCTTTGCGGTGCAGCCCGGCGTAGTTTACTCTCATAGTCGATTCTTACAACACCCACGGGATGAATAAACGTGGTGACAGTGCGATCCGTCACCACACTGATCATAATATATAATACTATTGGCATATATCTAATACATCTGACACCAATTCATCAAACCATCTTATATTCAGTTAGTGACCATATGACGTAAGAGTACAAATATAGGCATGACTTTTAGCTAGAGTTACGAATGCCAATAGATGTTGATAATTATACGGTAATGTTTAGCGAAGTACTGGATTCTTTTGTTATTAGTCTAGACACAAAACATTAGTTAGACTTGAGTTTTTCCTTCTTTAGTCATTATTAAGTAGTTTATGAAGGTCATGTGTTATTTTGATGATTTGGTTCATCATTGCAAAGGGTAGGATATATCGAAACAAACCATATACCAACCCGTCTGGCTAGAGTGGCATAGTAAGCTAAAACTTGATTTCTAAGATGCCTATGTCCAGCAGTGGACCGTTAAAGCTCTTGTTGATGATGATTACTACATATATTTCATCAATATCAAAGGTCCTTTCATAAAGCCGTAGGTCGAAACCGGTCAAGCAAAATAAAACGAAGATAACCAAATAGTGAGGCACTCATAGCCCAGTTGCACTCGGTGATTAGAAACAATCACCAAGTGTAAGCAACGACGGCGCGGTCAGTACCTGGATAGGTGACCGCTGGTGGCATGTTACCATGAGCGTCTCCGTGACTCGGAGGTCACGTTAAGCAGTCGGTCCCGGTTGTTATCATACGATAACAGTCGTGAAGCTTAATTGGAGGCCTTCGGGCGGCTTAAAAACATCCAACGGCAAGATACGTAGCCACAACGTAGTGTTGCCAGTCCCCAACCCGCACTCGGCCAGCGTCGGGACGTATGGTCTTAACCCTCTTTTGAGAGGAGACCTGAGGCCAGCTGTGGGACATTATGGGTTGTTGATGAAAGTATACCGTGGAATAAAAGACAAATGTGTCTTCATTCGTTCTTCGGAACTTAAAAGATACTACTATCTACCAACAGTAAAGTACAACATCCTAAGGAAACAATAATAACAAAACCGCTTCAAAATCTCTTGTCCGTGTATATACAGGGATGTTTATATACTATTTGCGTAATATATACGGAAATTAAACGTTCATTTCTAAATCTGAACTGTCTGAAACTTCCCCAAGATACGCCACATTACAGAGGCATCAATCAATCAATCAACAACCCATAGTGTCACCCTGCTGATCTCGGGTCTCCTCTCAGGATAAGGTTAAGGCCATACGTTCCCGCGCTGGCCGAGTGCGGGTTGCGGACGTATGGCCTTAGTTAGTACAAAACTTTTACTTGTATGTAAGCCTGTCATGTTCATATTAAGTTGTGAAAGCATAACACGTTGGTTTGATAATCGGCCCAGCTGACAGAACAGAACAACACACTTAAATTTGATAGATTGACTTATAGAATAATATTTCATCAGTATCAATAAAAGTCTTGTATCGAACTTTATAAAATTTAGGCCAGAAAAAGCAGAGCTCAAAACATTTATTCAATTTGTAACTGTAAACTATTATTTGCTTATACTCATGGGTCCATTCCGGTGATTACAGCGCTGGCAGCAGGGGACAAGGATGAGTCGATGCCACCGGATGCGACCAAGCGTCACACTATGCCGCCACAGCCTGCGACACGACCAACCATCAAAGATAAGGTATTTATCAAATCATCATCATCACGGCCAACATCATCATTGTACTACTAATAAATCTAGCTTTTATGTATATTTGTAATTCTGACCTTGTTGTCAATATACTCTTGAAGCTATATGGATAAACACACACACACATACACATTAATAAGACACATTAAAAATTAATTAGCTTCTATGAATTACCTATATTAACCCATTGATTTATACATTTATGTAAAATTATTTTACCAATTTATGATAAAAGTATTACTCGTAGGATTAAATATGTACATGCATAAAGATCCGTATTTCTTATGACTTTGGGCGTATCTAACCTTACACTTACCATCTTATATCTCAGATTATTGACTGCCTCGGTGGCGCAGGGGTAGCGTACGCGACTGCTGTCCATGAGGTCTCGGGTTCGAATCCTGGGTCGGACCAAATGTTTGTATGATCTACAAATATTTGTTTCCGAGTTTGGGTGTTTTCTATGTATAATATGTATGTATGTACAAAAAAAACTTTATGTATTCATATCAGTTGTCTAGTACCCATAATACAAGCTCTGCTTAGTTTGGGACTAGATGGCGTTGTGTGTTAGAAGTCCGAAATATTTATTATTATTTATTATTAACGCTCTTTATAACATAGTTCTGAGACGTCAAATGGTAGAATCAGGATAAACGATTACTTTTCTCTGATATTTATTACAATGATGCAGAAGATTCTCAAAAGGCCGCCATAGTGTATCATCATGCCGCATTGTTCCATTGTCTGCATTAGCAATGCGTATGGTGACTATTCCTCTTGGATACTACTCATGCTTTTCATGAGGCAGAGTCACTTTGTCTGGTTCTTATGTAAAAAGTCCTACCATGTCATTGTTTTAGGAATAAAAATATATGTTACAATATATGTCCTAGTATAGTCCATAAACCTGTAGTCTTTTAGTTTCAAACACAACTAGATGGCATGTTACTAAATTATCATTTCTTTATCCCTAACTAATTTATGAACATAGTATTTCTTTTCTACTAACATTTCATACTTCATTGTTAGTGATGTTGCCAGATTTTCACCTAATTATCACTTCGTGTCGTTTACATTTTATTTTCTTCTTAATTACTAACTTCAGATAGATAGGTCATGTACAGTCGTCAATTGAAATATTGTCATTTTTTGAATTAATTAAGATATTGACACACTTGCGTCTTTTGTAAGTAAGACGGGTTAGTATTATTATAAGCATAGTGTGTTCTTTTATAAAAAAGGAATATAATATGCAGTAAAAGATACGTCATTTAGTCGTATGTAAGTAAATTAACCTGGCAAAACACGGGTGTTTTGGACGTTAGGAAGATTTAAAACATGGTAAAAAGTCTGGCATCAGCACCTTACGTACCTACATAAGTGGGTGTCCATTGCACGCTGCTGGAGTAGCTGCGGCGTGTGTCGGGCGGCACCAGCGCCAGCTCTGCATCCTCGCTCGAGGGCGAGTACTCCGCCGCCGAGAGACTCGAAAAGGTGCGGGCATTCTTTGGGGGAGACTTATGTTTAAACAGGATTTATACATCATTTTTTTAGTTTGTTTTGGCAGTCTTGTGGTATTTTTCTAATGCTTCCTGTATAGCTGTTGTTTGATTGATTTTGAAAAATATTTTTCCGGATTCTAATCAAATAAAGTTTTAGGAAAAAAAACTACAGCCAGGGTTACTATATTACAGTGCAAACAGTTTGATCAATATTCAAGAAAAGAAAAAAAACACAATCGTTGTTCAACCTTCTATATTTTGTGACAATCATGTCTTTTTTAAACCGCTTCTCCTAATAAATGTAGTGTTACCCAATGTGTCACGTATTAGAATGGAGTATTAGAATTTTATTTCAAATGTATTCAATGGCTTTACCTGGGCTTTGTATTTATGATAAATGTAAGCAACTCTTGTTTCAGTATTTTTGTCGCGCACTGTACCTGTCATAAATTCATTTCATATAGTTTAATATTTCATTTTTAATTATATGAACACTAGGATAATTTATTTATCTATTTTAGTTTTTATATAAGTTCCGTGATAAATATATCTGTAATGTAATTTTCAATGTTGATAGAAACCTCCCCCGGGTGCTGTGAAAGTAATGCCCACAGCGCCACCCGACAAGAAAGCAGAAGTCGAAAAGATCGTAGAACAGAGGAAACCAGCTGAAAACGGTATGTATCGTGAAACTATCTATCGTTAAATCGTTAAACTATTTAGAATAAAATGTATTTATTAATTACTAAAAGTGTGTGGGTATCGTCAAGCCTAAGATCGAACCAAGTGGCGTGCAATTGGAGAAGCCTACGTCCAGCAGTGAATTACGATAGGCTGATGATGATGATGTGGATATCCCAAGGGAACAAACTACACAATAGCATCTGTTTGTCTGGTAGAGACAGCCTATATCAGAAGCGTCGTGGCCATTAAATGTCAGTCAGACTGATTAAAAAGACGTGTCATTCGCTGTTTTTCACTGCGCAAGTGTTGTGGATGCTCTCCTCACATGGGACAACATTTTATGCGATCTTTAAAAAAAGTTTTATTTACTTCTTTCTCTCAAATCGTTTTGATGGTAGTTCGTTTTTTTACAATCTTCTTTTTTATAGGCACTGATACCACTAGCGATCCGGGTATCACAAATAATCTTGAAACCACTCCAAAGAGGTCTAAGGTGAGTCCAAAATCTTAAATATATACACACGATAAAAACAATTTCCCTCTTTAATACATTCGAGAATGTTAGACACAGTAGCATTTTATCGATTTGTGACGTTCAATAGTAGAACTTAGTGTATTATACAGTCTTTTTTATGTAAATATGAATGTTAGAGAGCAATTAGAAATGCATGCGATGCATATGCAAATATTTTTTTGAAATTCCGTTTACTCAGGCAGCATACATACCCGTTTGTACGTGTATATATTCAGTGCGCTGTTGTTCTTTATGCACAAATAAAATAATTTCTATAAGACGGCGTACTAAATATATCCTATAAACCAACACGGTTACTCTGCCAGCACTTTTGTAATTTTGTGTTAATTTTTATTTTTCGTTTCTCCTTTTTCCTATTCCCAAAGGCCGGAGGATTCGGACTGTTCGGTAGCAGAAAAGAGAAATCTCCAAAAGATGATAAATCACCAAAAGATAAATCACCCAAGACGAAAGACAAAAAAACAAAAGAACCTAAAGCGAAACCTGTGGCGTTACTTGAAACGTCAAACGACAGCTCAAACCTCGATAGTTCACTTGAGAAGAGCCCCTCAAAGAGTGATGATAAACCGTCATTCACTAAACCCTACGAGTACACTGATACCGAACAAAGCCCTACACGCACTAAACCCTTTATTCAAGGAGCTTTCAGCTACGAAAAAGAACCAATTTCCGAAGAAAAGCAAAGAGGACTTGATAACAGTCAAAACCCAGCTACTAGGAAAGCTGGCCTTGCCTTTAACTATGCTCCAGGGGAAGACAAGAAAGTTGCTGAAAGTGCTGAAAAACGTAAAACACCTGAAGATCCAAGCAAACTTAAAACACCAGGAATTGACTATGTGCAGTCAGCTGCATTGAAAGAACAAGCTAAAAATTTGATTGACCCTACTTTGGCTCTGCTCGACTCAGAAAGAGCTCATCATGAAGCACCTGTTACAGCCGCAGTTGCTGTACCAGTAGTTGCTGCAAAACCTGATAACGAAATTCAAGTAGTAATAATCACTGGCCGTTACAATGCAAAGAGCAAAAAACTAGATGATGCTAATGGTACCATCCTTGTTACCAAAGGCACTTTAAATAAAGCCAATGGTAAGGTACAAACGGATAAGGAACTTATCAATACTAAATCTGGACAAATTAGTTACACAGACCCAGCTACTGGCAAACAAGAAGTTAAGAATGGTCACGTTGACAAATCGGGTCATATTTTGTTTACATCTGGCGTTATTGACCCGAAAACAGGTAAAATTGACCCCACTTTGGCCCAACAATACTGTTTTGTTGAAAAGTCAGCTGATAAGGTTGGAGCTAAACCCGGTCGGGAAGTCGACTTGGTGGTCATTACTGGAAAATATGACGGTAAGAATAAAAAGTTAGACGCTTCACATGGACATGTAGATGTTTCTAGAGCTGTCGTTGGTTCAGATGGTAATGTCTCTTCGAACTACGGTGTCATAAACCCAAGGTCGGGCAAGATTGACTATGTGGATCCTAAGACAGGGAAACAAGAGCCTAAGCAAGCTTACGTTGATCAGAAAACCGGGAACATTCTCGTCACTACCGGTGTTTTAGACCCTAAATCTGGAAAGGTCGATTCTTCCCTTGGACAACAGTTTAGCATTGTCGAAAAAGATGCAACTAAAGCCAACAGACAAGTTAGATTAGTTGTAGTAACAAGTAAGTACGATTTGAAATCAAAGAAATTAGATCCCACATTTGCTCATGTTGATTCGGTGAAGGGAGTTCTTAGTGGCAGTGATGGTAAGATCTATAGTGAATATGGAATTATTGATCCACGTACAGGAGAGATCCAAGTAACAGATGCTAAGACCGGAAAACAGGAAACTAAACAAGCTAATGTTGATCCTAAAACAGGCAATATTCTGTTATTATCAGGAGTCCTAAATCCAAGTAATGGAGAACTAGATACTTCATTAGGACAACAGTACAGTATCGTAGACAAACCCACTGATACTTTCGCAGTGTTACCAGGCAAGGAAGTCGAAGTAGTTGCGATTACCGCTAAATACGACTCAAAGAATAAAAAATTGGATACTCCCAATGGATTCGTTGAGACTTCCCACGCTATTATCAGTGACAAAGATGGGAAAGTTCATTCAAACTTTGGTGTACTTGACCCTAATACTGGTAAAGTCTACTTTACGGATACGAAGACAGGTAAACGTGATTCTAAACAAGCCCATGTGGATCCTAGAACTGGTACCTTCGTTATTACCTCTGGTGTTATTGACCCCAAGACGGGTAAATCTGATTCATCCCTGGCTCAACAACTGATAGTTGTTGATAAAGACTCACCCAAAGGCATTCCTGAAAGATGGGCTAACCTGGTCGTAGTAACCTCGAAATACGACCCAAAAACTAAGAAATTAGACATTACCAGCGCTCATGTTGACAGTTTCCCTGGTAAATACAGCAATGACGATAAAGTACACACTGATTATGGTATTGTTGATCCAGCAACTGGCGACATTATCGCCATAGATCCCGTCACTGGTAAACAGGAAACAAAGAAAGCCACTGTTGATGGAAAAACTGGCAACTTACTACTTACTTCGGGCGTTGTCGATCCCTTTACTGGCAAAGTCGATACCTCTCTTGCTCAGCAAATTACTGTTGTGGACAAAACTAAAGATAGGTTTACGCCTGTATCCGGTAAAGAGGTACAGATAGTCGTTATAACTAGCAAGTATGACACAAAGTATAAGAGGTTAGATAACCCCAATGGACATGTAGAAACATCTCGTGGTGTTGTTGCAGCTGATGGGAAAGTACATACCAACTTTGGAATAATTGACCCTAAGACTGGCAAGATTGAATATGTTGATCATAATTCAGGCAAGCAAGAGATAAAACAAGCAGTTGCGGATCCTAAGACAGGTCACTTAATAATTTCGTCTGGTGTCGTAGATCCGAGAACTGGCAAATCAGATTCTTCACTAGCCCAGCAAATTGCTATTATTGATAAAGATATTAAACCATCCGAAGCACAGGTCAACCTTGTTATTGTAACTTCTAAATATGATCTTAAGAACAAAAAGTTAGACCTTGCCAATGCTCAAGTTGAATCTATCCCCGGTAAAATCGACTCAAGTGGCAAAGTACACACATCATTTGGGACTGTTGATCCTAATACTGGTGAAGTTGTTACTACCGATAAGGTTTCAGGCAAAAAAGAAATCAAAAAAGCATCTGTCGATCCTAAGACTGGTAATCTACTTCTTACATCTGCAGTAGTAGACCCTGTTTCGGGCCATGTTGATCCTAAGTTAGGGCAGCAGATCTCTGTAGTAGCAAAACCAAAGGATCAATTCACAGTAGTACCTGGTAAGGAAGTAGAGCTGGTGGTCATTACCAGTAAATATGATCCCAAAAACAGGAGATTAGACAATCCTAATGGCCATGTTGAGACCTCAAAAGGCATTGTTGCAGGAGATGGAAAAGTTCACACTAACTTTGGAATTTTAGACCCGAAAACAGGCAAAATAGACCACGTTGATCCTAAAACAGGAAAGCAAGAAGTAAAGCAAGCTATCATTGATCCACAATCAGGCAATCTAATTTTGACTACCGGGGTGGTTGATCCTAAAACTGGAAAGTCAGATTCGAGCTTGGCTCAACAATTTACTATTGTTGACAAGGATTCACCTAAACAGAGATTTGTCAACCTGGTTATAGTGACCACTAAATATGATCCTAAAGCCAAGAAACTAGACTTATCCAATGCCCATATAGATTCAGTGCCTGGTAGACTGGGTGCTGATGGTAAGGTATATACCGAGTTCGGAGAAATAGACCCTACTACTGGAGATATAGTCGTCAAAGATCCAGTTACTGGTAAACATGTTACTAAAGTTGCTACCTTGGATCCCAAAACAGGAAACTTGCTCCTCACGTCAGGAGTTGTTGACCCTCAGACTGGCTACGTTGATCCTAACTTGGGCCAACAGATTAGTATTGTTGATCAACCCAAGGATACCTTTGCACCAGTTCCAGGTAAAGAAGTACAACTAGTTATTATTACGTCCAAATACGATCTTAAGAATAAAAAACTAGATAATCCAAACGGTCAAGTAGAAGTTTCTAGGGGCATTTTGGCTGTCGATGGCAGAGTACATACTAACTATGGAATTATTGATCCCAAAACAGGCAAAATCGAATATGTGGATCCCAAGACGGGTAAACCAGATACAAAACATGCTGTTCCTGAGCCTAGTGTAGGGTTTAAATCTGGCAATCTAATCTTAACATCAGGTGTTGTCGACCCGAAGACTGGCAAACCAGACTCTTCTCTAGCCCAGCAATTCACTATAGTTGAAAAAGAAACTAAACCAATTGAAAGAGAGATTCACCTAGTCATAATTACCACTAAATACGATCCTAGGACGAGGAAGATTGACCCTAACCAAGGTCATGTTGACACTATCAGTGGTGTTCTTACCGATGATGGTAAGATTCGTACACCAGCCGGTATAATCGACCCAGCGACTGGTGAAATTATAATAACAGACCCCAGAACTGGAAAGCAAGAGGTTAAACGCGCTCAGGTTCACCCTGAAACCGGACATATGTTAATCTCAGATAATATTATCGATCCCAAAACAGGCAGGCAAGATCCAACTATGGTTCAAATGTACAGTATTGTTAATAAGCCGGTAGTACAATACAGCAAGCCTGTCTCTAAAGGTGAAGTACGCCTTGTAATTGTCACAAGTAAGTACGATCCCTATACCAAAACCGTCGACGCTGTTGAAGCTACTATCGAAGCGGCTAAGGGTTACGTCAGTGCTGAAGATGGAAAAATTCATACAGACTTTGGTATTATTGATCCTAGATCGGGCCAGGTTCTATACAAAGATCCCATCACAGGCAAGCAGGAATTAAAACAAGCTGAAATTGACCCTAAGACAGGAAATTTAATAGTAACAACTGCAGTTGTTGATCCTAAAACGGGTAAGGTAGATCCGACGTATGCTCAACAGTTAGCCATAGTTGATAAGCAGAATGTCTTATCTAAAGTGGCGCCAATTTCATCTAGGGCTAGTGTATCGCCTGCCAAGCAAATTCCAACACCTATAAAGACTTACAATACGACACCAATTCAGACGCCATTACAATCACCTGTCCGTACATCTTCACCCATCGCAGCATATGCTCAAAAATCAGCACCTCTTACACCTACTCAAAAAACTCCTGTTAAACCTACAACAGCGCCGCCTGAGCCTCCTAAACGGAAGATAGTTAAAATTATGGTAATCTTTACTAAACTTGACCCTAAGACAAAGAAACCTGATCTTCATACTGCTGAAGTGGAACATCTCACTGGTATTCTTGATCCTAACGGTTTGATTGAAACGAAGTACGGTGTGATTGATTCTAAAACGGGTAATATTGTCGTCACCGATGCTGCCGGTCAGAAACAAAACCGTGATGGTATTGTACTACCTGAAACAGGACAAATTTTCATCCATTCGGGTGCTGTAGATCCGAACACCGGAAAGATTGATCCTAATATGGGAATGGTTTTAAGTGTGGCCAAACAAGAAGACCCAGTAGTTGAAATAACAACAATCACCGGCCCAATAGATCCTAGGACTGGTAAAGTGGATATCGAGAAAGGTACTGTGGAACTCACTAAAGGTAAAGTTGATGCTGAAACTGGACATATTTCAACAAAATATGGCGTTATAGATCCATCAAATGGCGTCATATTTATGACAGATACATCTGATACAAAACCAGTTCACATAGATGAGAACAATGGACTTATAACCATTAAAGGCGTTGTAGATCCTAAAACAGGCAAGTCAGATCCAAATCTTGGACAAGTTATTGTTGTCGGTACTCATATTGACCCAGTAGTTGAAGTAACCACGTTTGTTGGTAAGTTAGATACCAAGAAGGGATTAATTGAACCAAAACATTCTATTGTTGAGAGCTCTACAGGTCAACTCAATCCAGACAATAATAAGATTGACACAAAATATGGACAAATTGATCTCGTGAAAGGCACTGTCACTTATAATGACCCTAAGACCGGCAAATATGAAAGCAAGGATCTCAAAGTCGACCCCGTCACTGGTCAGTTCTTATTGAAGACTGGGCAAATCAATCCCAAGTCGGGCAAACCTGATAAGGATGTTGCTAGAATGATTTGTTTGAGAATAATCAAGAATAAAATTGATCCAATTTCAGGAAAACAAATTGTATCTAATGATCCTAAGAACGTCAAGGTTGACCCCAAAACCAATCAAATATGGATTGCGGGTCCCAAAGATCCTCAAACTGGTGAATATGTATATACAGCTGGACAGATCGATCCAGTCACTGGGTACATCATCACAATATACGGTCGCATGGACCCTAAAACGGGTGTTATCTTTAGGACCAACGATATTGATAAGTCTCTTATTAAGGTTGACCCAGTCAACGGACAAATTTACACAGCAACTGGTGAAGTGGATGAGGACAATCAACCTTTATATTCTGCGTCTCAAGTCGACCCTGGCACTGGTGAAATCTACACTAAACTAGGGAAAATAGATCCCAAAACGGGTAGGCTTATTATCGTGAAAATATACATCATCACTCAAAAAGATGACAAGGGTAGAGTCAAAGAAGTTGATCCTAAAGAATGCACCATTGATGAAACTACGGGCAGAATTATCACGACGAAGACTGTGTACTTGTATCAAATCATCGATCCTATCACTGGCGAAACTATCGATGTGGATCCCGATGATCCAAGGTTAAAGGGCGCAAGAACTACTGTCACGCAAACCATGACACTATCGGGTAAGATTGATCCTGTAACTGGCAGAATAAAGACGGAATATGGAGATATTGATCCAGATACAGGAGACATCGACCCAAGCACTGCCGTCAGGGACCCAATAACGGGCCAACTAATTCTCCACTACTCACAAATCGATCCGTCACACTTCGAAGATAAGAGTGGTAACTACACAATAGAGAAAGAAACGCAAGACTTACCGGCGAACATTGATATTCAAACAGTAAATACGCACAAATTCTCCACTTTTGGCAAAGATGAAAGTCCTTTGAGAGGAGATGAGCCCAAAACATTTACAGAATACACAACGAGCGAACATATCCGGCATCAGGGCTATGTGTCGTCGTCCACTCCTCTATCCTCAAAGATCCCGATTTCACAGCGTTCCAAGAAGACCCCGACGCCTCCCGTCGTTGTCAAAACGACTACGAAACAGCTGCTAACGAAGAATGACGAGGGAGTCACGCACAATGTTGAACAAGAGGTCGAGAACCTCGGCACTGGTGAAGTTACCTTCTCCACACATACCAACAAGGTGCGTTATAGTCTATACATCAAATTTAAAATAACCGGCAAACGAGACGCCACCCTGACTTTCAATGTCTGTTTTTTTTTTTTAATTTTTTGTACAGCGTGTGGCCTAATTTGTTTCCAATTTCATTTTCACGAGCTTCTAGTATCAATGTTAGATTTTTGTGTACATAGTAAATGCATGCTAGTGTTAACCTAATTAGGCGGAAAGCCTTGAGCCGATGGAGACCGGCAAGAGTCCTTACGTGACGGCGAGGGCGGTGACGACCAGAACGGCGACGACCCATCACGACCTTGACACGAAGGCCAAGACGCAGCAGATGGAGGAGAAAACCGTTGCGCATACGCTGACGTCGTCAGCCACGAGGCAGGAGCAGCGAGTTCTTACACAAGAAGTCAAAACGATGGTGACTACTGGCGATCAGGTAATTGAACACTTCTTCAGAATTAATGTTTAAACATTCATACCACCAGCATGTAACTGGAGTTTGTTTCATACCTATATTATTTTAAATACCTTTAGTTTGTTCATTTGATGTTTTTTATTTTTATTTTTTAATACTTTATTGTGACAGCTTTTTTATCATTCACCATTGCCTTAAAAAATATTATAACCGACTAGCACTGCTCTTTTAGTAAGCATATGCATATGCTTGAAACTGATTATATTTACAAAAATGTGTTTGAAAGCATACAAGCACACGCGTATCATCAATTTTACAACGAAAACTACTGTGTGTTATATGCATCTGAAATAAATATTAGAATCTAAAGCGGATCGCTCAGTGTATCATGAATTCCAAAGATCTGTCGCAACTGTTATGACTAAAAAAATACACTGCCAGAAAATTATGCATGAATACTTTGAGAGAAAATGCATTTTGAGATCCAAACTCTGCCCGCATGCATCTTAATTTGACAGATTACGAAAAAAAAAATCCGGAATAAAAAAGCTGTCCTTTAATTTTGATTGCATGTACGACTTTGTTCTAATTACATTTTTTTTTCTCTCCCCATCTTATCGACGGACGCGAACCGTAATACGATGCCTGGCATGTCATTAACGTTCCTAACATACATTTATACCAACCCTTTCGCTATTACCAAATGTGATAATACCACCAACTCCATTCCAAACGTTTGTCATAACCTCACCAACTTTCGTTAACTTCGTAATTCGCCGATATTTGGCAACCATCACCAATGTGGTAATATCATTTCCTACGTCAAACCCCTTACGTCCTATCCACCAATCATTAACGTGGGTCGACTAGCAGCTTACCAGACGCGGCTCAGAGAGTTCAATCAGTAGCGGCGACTCTGGTACTCCGATCGACTTCGAAGAGGGCGCTGGAGAGGGACATTATTACGTCACGGTGAGTACATTCAGGGTCTGATGAGCTTATATCATCTCTGGGGATGCTTCAGTACTTTATTATGTGTATGAAAGAGAGGTATAGTGTCAGATAAGGACCCTATTGTTTATGATGAGGGTTCGAGACCCGTCTTATGTAGGAATGGTAACAATAAGCTAGAGTAGTGGTATATTTGTTTTCTAAAACTTCACAAATAAAATATTCTTGAGTAGCGAGATTGAAGGTGAATAAGTAAGATTTAGCATAATTATGTATATAAATAAATATACGGCAAGGAACGAAATTAGATAATAAGTATGTTCTTCCATAACGTTAATTGCCGTATGTATATATGTAATTATATATTGCTAGCAACCAGCCCCGGCTATGTTACTTTAAGATGTGCAGCTTATTTTTTTACAACAATTATTGTTTTATTTTGAGTATACTCAAAATTTTAACAACTTATATACGAAAACCTTCCCACAATCGAATCACTGTAAGAGCTTTTGAGTTTATCGCGAACAGACAAACGGACAGACGCGACGGGGGAGTTTGTTTTAGAATATGTAGTGATTAAACTTTAAGGTTTAGAAACTATGATTAGAAGCAGATTGACTGCCTCGGTGGCGCAGTGGTAGCGTTTGCAAGGTCTCGGGTGCGATCCTCGGGTCGAATACAAGCTCTGTTTAGTGTCGGACAAGATGGCGTGTGGTGTGTTAGATGTCCGAAAATATTGGTTATTATTTTAAATACATAGGGTATATGTTATTAATTTAGATAAGGAAAACTAAGGGATAAATAATTGGTTGAATTCGTCATTGATATATGATAAACTTTATCAAAATAATCTAGCACTGTGTTTCTCTGTTGAAATGTCTATAATTATTTATGTATTTTTCAGGGTGTTTAGCACATAAGTAGTGTGTTTGTGTGGATTTTGATAATACCTGATAAAACTATAGTAATAGCCTAGTGAAGGTTACATTTGTCAGTCATCATGATGTTTTGGAACCCCATACTGATATAAATAAGAAAACTGTGTTCACTGTTGTCTAATATTAAAAACCAGAAAAATAAACATATTTTGAAACATTTTTCTTCATAAAATATTAAGATTCGGGAGGATTGTTTATGGTATATTTATAGTTTTTTAACTGTATTAACTACTACACAACCACCTCAAGCATTGATTCTCTGTAGTAAGAGCCCTAATATGTCCGTCTTTCTACAGAACTTAGATGATGTTCAGTACTTGGGTTGTGGACTTCTGATGACAGGCGCTCTACGTAGTTATGGGAAAAAAAAGATTTGAAGAAAAAAAGATTATTAAACTGACCTGTCATGTTGTCATGACTCGTCACGTCGCCAATGACGTAATAGGGATGATAATCATTTTGAAAAACTGTTTTATGATGTTCGGAAGTATCTCCTTTTGTTAAAAACAATCTTTCAGTTATACAAAAAAAGTGTTTTTAAATTTTAAATTTAAAATTCACGTGAAAACTCTCGGTGGTGTCATGGCGTCTGCTTATGACGTCACGTGGCAGAGTTGACGTCATAACGGGAATATGCTTAAAAATTGTATCTACCGTTAATTAATATAGTATGGGTTTTTAAAACACATTTTTAGTTTACCTGTAAAATATTTGTAAACTTTAGAACACGTTAGACTAACTACTACCGTTAATTTAAAAAGGAATGATAAAATAGAAAATATAGTACATAGAATAGTGAATCTTAAATAGTTGTGTGTAAAAGTGTATTTTCCTTAAAGCATGTGTGTGAAGTATTGCATCAATTTTGCATGTTGCAATGAAAGTAGTTTGTCGTATTTGTGAAGTCTGTGACGAGATATTATGTGCCATATTTGACATATTGTGTGTATTTAATTATGTATATAACATAAAAAGGTAATGTATTAATTTATTTATATATGTTTATGTCAATATATTAAACAAAACATCATTAAAAGTATCTACAAATGTATGAAAGGTTATATCCAATTTTCGACAATACAAATATTATTTGTATTCCAATCCAGCACATCATAATAAATAAAATAACGAAATAAATAAAATACAAATACACAATGGAGACATATAAATAAAATTAATTTAGATAAAACAAATATTATATGATTCTTTTATTTATTATTCTCAGTTAGAGTGACTTGTTGAAGTCACTTCTGTTTTGATAGCTGTTTACACATACGGGCGGGCAGCTCATACAGAAACAAAAATAAAATGGTTTTATCATCTATATAAAATACTCACCGAAATTATGTATAAACATGTATTGTATAAAACGTTTAATTATACTTGTATTTGTATAAAACATACAATGAACACACAACATCAAACGTCTAAATGGAAATGCTAAATAATAATTTTACCGTTCAGGAGCCGGGTTCGTACCGCACGACCACCACTTCCACAGTGATGGGCAACGCACCCTTCGGTAGTATGGTCCATGGGACTACCACCAGGGTAAGTGACCCCAAATCTTATTCATCATTATCAACAGCATTTAGTATTCCAGTACTAGACATAGACGTTGGTCTAGCGGTTAAAGTATGCGACTGCTAATCAAGAGGTCTCGGGTTCAAATCCCGGTTCGGGCCAAAAGTGTTAATGAGTTTTTCTGATTATATAAATACTTAATAACATTTCGGAGTTTGGGAGTTGGGGTCTGAACCCCAGTGCCTCGGAGAGCACGTAAAGCTGTCGGTCCTGATCCTGATCTATCCCTGATCATGTTGGTTAACCGTCCCATCGGATTATGAGAGTGAGGGAACAGAGAGTGGCTGTGTTTGTGCACACACTAGTGCACTATAATAACTCCTGCGTAGTTGGCCGGTCTCCATTGAGACTGGCCGCCGTGGCCGTAATCGGCTAGGAGAACATCAACTAGACATAGTCTCTCCTCCGTTTTCATCTTCTACACCACGCTGGCCACACTTTTTCAGTTTCAGTTTTCCTTCTTTTCGCGGTACTATTGGCCTTATATAGTTTACTCACACACACTTACAGAAGAATATAGAGTGTTACCATCCCTTTATTCTTTCTGACCGTCACCACACAGGCTAGATTTTAAATTACTTCCTAAGAGGTTAATTGAACTGTTAAAATTTATAGTTAGTCTAAACTCAATCAGTGTTCTCGGTGTATAGCCGAGTTAGGTACTCGAGACAACTTGCTCTGCCAGTCAGTCGAGCAAAAATCAAAAGTTCTAGAGATTTAAGGGTCTAGTGCTCCGGACTGATAAGCCAAAGGAGGAGGACTAACAAATTATCTCTTTTACAAAAGCCTCATCGGTTAAGGTGCGGCTTGATTCATTCGTCACTAGTTTTTTAACGCGAAAGTACTTTAAAATAAATACTATCGTAAAACTGCTACAATGTTCGATTAACTTACAGACAAGTACTAGCCCATCTGGCGTGCCCACCAGCGTGGCTGAAGAGACGCACGAGACCCTGGAGACCGGCCCTGATGGAGAAGTGGTGTCTTCTCAGACCATTAGCTCCAAGACGCGCACTGTTGAGACTATCACGGTAAAAGACTAGCTTTCGTACCATAGTAAAATTTAACTAAATATTTAAAAAAAGGGTATATATACAGGTTTGTACGGAACCCTCGGTGCACAAGCCCAACTCGCTGAACTACACCGCAATTATAAGCAGGATGATAGCGAAGGCTTCTAATCAGTCATTAACAATCCATTGCTGGACTATGTCCATCTTCTTGGATAAGAGGTTCCTAGGTTTAAATATTTCTTTTGAATCATTAAATTTAATTTGTTAAAGTATTTTTCCCGTGGAATAGTGGGCAAATAAGCAGACGTATCCCCTGACGGTGGGCGATTATCTCCGCCCATCGACACCCGCAGCACCAGAGGCGACACGGATGGGGAGGGAGATGTGGGAGGGGTTCGGGTATGGGCCTCTGGTATCCTCACTCACTTGATGAAACACAGTGCAAGCTGTTTTCACATCGGTTTTCTGTGAGGCTGTGGTATCACTCCGGTCGAGCCGGCCTATTCACGTCGAAGCATGGCTCTCCCACTGATAATAGTCTTAGTCTAGTCTAATAACTAAGTAATAGTCTGAATTATCCTCCATTCTTATAAATGGTAGTAGTAAGTATGACTGAACGCCGTTGACGCGACTATTGTCAGGAATTTTATTAATACTGATATGCCTGCTAAAACGGTCTGCCTCGTTGGTCTAGTGATTAGCGTAAGCGACTGCAGACCAAGAGATCTCGGGTTCGATTCAGTTCACCCTCATTGTTGCGCAGGTCGCTCCGTGTAAACACTGGTCTTCAGCTGAAACCGGTTGAACTAGTAGCCGACCCCAAATAATCTTGGGAATAATATAGGCTATGAAGATGATGATATATTTGACAAGGGTGAGGTACAAGGATATCATTTGATATTCTTTAATAATATTTATAAGATAGTTTGTACTCAGCGTCTGTTTACCATTTCAGTACAAGACGGAACGTAACGGCGTGATCGAGACGCGCGTGGAACAGAAGATCACCATCCAGTCGGACGGCGACCCCATCGACCACGACCGAGCTCTTGCGGAGGCCATACAGGTACCACTATTTTGAAGTATCCTTACTAGTATGATAAATGTGAGGGTAACTCGCGGTGTGACAAATAAACAGTATTTGTCACACTTTCACGGCTAAACCGCTGAATTTTTTTACGGTGGAGATAATTTGGTTTTTGAGAAAGGACATGAGGTTTTAACCGCTGTGACCGATATTCACGCGGGTGAAGCCGCAGTAAAAGACCAATTTTGTTTAGAGCTACAAAATACATCAAAGTCCTCAATATATATTAAAAAAGGACCGTCAATGCATATTAATACATGATGACATGATGACAGTAACCAGTGTGGAGGAACGGGTGTCATGTTCCTCCAGCACAAAGGGAGGATCCTCCGACCAGGCGAGGTGATCATGCCTGGCGGGCCACTGCCCAACGGTTGATGTTGGGAAGTTGTATGTATGTTAATCGGCGCGAGAACTTCTATTGCGCGATGCAGGATTGGTAGCTTCTTCGTGCACTACGTTACTCCGTAGTTCAGTGTATCTTCGGTGGATGGCGTTGTCATATATTTATGTTGACGCTGTATGTGGAAGTCGCCACACCAGGAACAACTAAAATTATGTATTAATCTGATGAAATGGGGCTCATTGATTATAAAAATTATTATTTATTTTGATATTTAGGGCGAGATTAGTAGTTAGTTAACGAAAATAAAACTATAAAATACAGCGATATGAGAGCGAGTTGCGTCACGTATGTATAAAGGTCACTTTGTTCGGATCTAAACGACGATCTCTTCACTGTTTTTAAAAATTATAATTGACACTGGTCGACAAATGGTGACGTCACGTCTGTCACAAACAGACGCCATGACACCACCGTGCGTTTTAACGTGAATTTTAAACTTTAATCGCAATTTTTTTATCATTATATTTTGTGAGATACTTCCGAGCATCGTAAAACACTTGTTTAAAATTAATCATCATGCCTATTGGAAGAATTCAGAATAAAATGTCTCTTTACTCTAGTAAAGACTGGCAAAATGTAACGTCTCTACGACACGTAGGAATCTAAGGGCTCTTTCCTGCCTGGCACCACGCTATCTGACATATCACCGATTAATAGTTCATGTTTAAGATAAATAAACACGTCAGTGAATTTTTAATCCGATGCCTAATATTAAGCTTTTTTGTCATCAGGAGGCAACAGCAATGAACCCAGACATGACCGTAGAAAAGATCGAAATACAACAACAGAGCACGCAACCGTAACGTCCCAACGACATCTGTACGTGTACGTGCTGCATCACAACTGACGAATTAGAAAGAGAGATCCGACAGTTTCCACATAGTTAGAGAGAGACAGAAATAGTTCGGTACATTCTTAGAGTTGTAATGTAACGTAGCATAGTTTTAAGCGATATGATGCGAATAGTAATCACTAAGTTATTTAATTATAATAAAATGTTAATTATATTTAATATTCGATGTTGTCACGTGTAGCACTCTTATGGTAATGCGGGGAGGTTGTGGGTAGTTGGAAATTTTGAACTGTTGTTTAACCAAATCGAACCTTAATACTAAAGGTATACGTTTGACAATGCTATACTAAGTTTAACCGAGTACTTCTGATACAATATTAGGTATACCAGGTATGTGGTATACGATATTTTAAATACTTAGTATTAAATGAACGTCAATTTCTAATGTCTTAATAGTGTTCAAAAATTGTAACTACACCATTTTCGTTAATATATGCTAAATATAATCTATTATGCGACTCTATATCGGTGACCTACCCTCACACGAAAATGCAATTTTATAATGTAAAATATTTTTATTAAGTATTGCAGCATTTTTTTTAAAATTAAGCTTAGGCTAAGACATTCACACAATCTGGATCGGCATCAGGCTTCGTAGAGATATAAATGTTGCCATAGTAAAAAAATATATTTTAAAAGTGTTCTTAAATCTTGTCTTTTAAATATGGCTGGTTGATTTTTGCCACAAATTGCTCAAAATTACATTGTACGATAGTGAAGATGTCACTGCCATTTAAGAATTCCATATTTTAAAAACTTTTTAAATTATGCTCCCTTCATTAAAATAAGGAATATTAAAATTAAAATAGGACTTGGTTGTCAACATCCAGCCACGTTTGAGACACAAGAAATCATTTTGTCTATAACGGAATAGCTTTAAATCATTGTCACACGAGTTAGACCACCGTTTTTAGATATAAAATTATAAAAAAATTATATTTTTCCTCCCTTCTATGTAATCAATTCAATATACAATGTAGCGTGGGACTAATCGGTTATTTATTGATATACCTGTGATTTTATTACACGAAAAAAATCTAGTGGTATTTCAAAATCACAGGTGTTATCGATAACTTCAAAAATATATGTTAAAAAGATATATTATTGACGTGTTGCAATTGACTTTATTATAATCTGCACACTCCAATATTAGGTACAGACCAACTGTCTAATAAATACTAATTTATTTAGTCCTTAATACCAGGTATCCGTAACAGATATTTAACGTATCACTTTTGTGAATAACAAGTACTGTGTAACGGGTGTTCTGTAGCTAGTATGTGGGTGTTATTTCACCATTAGGTGCTACTATATAGGGCGTAAGTACGAATACGTTGGTACACTTTACGGTACGTTTGTACGTGGTTCAGCGCATGCGGCCGCTCCCTTTTATATGTAATGTAAGCTGGCAGCTTTGGCTAGGTGGGTCGGTGATCGACTGAATTATTCAATCTTGAAAACTTCCCTTTCCACTACTATTTCCTGTAAAATAAGTAATACTTGGTATTCTTTATCGAACTCTACCATCTACCTAATATAGTCTCTATTATTTATATCAGTTACTTGAAATAATATCTTATTTTTTATTTGTAACATCTTTGCTTGCACTTTCCTACAATCTATGGGAGTATTTTCTAGAAAAGGGACGGAAGTGTGTTGCACGTTACTCCCGTCCCCGCGGAAGCGCGCGGTGCTAGAGTTAACTGTCAGCAGAAATGTAAGATGTCACACATACACAAAAATTGATGTTTTTTGATTACTCTGCCCAATTTCGGTCGATCACCGTCGAATGAAGCTTAGTCGGTCAATGTTTAGAACTAGGGCCAGAAAGCTGTTCGCGACCGACACGTTTACCGGACATTCCATAGTTCACAAACTTAATGTAGGAGTACTCTACTCGCTAGATCATGACACTGAGTGTTTGTTTTCCTTTTTTTACTTCATTATTATTAATTGTGTTAAGATTAATGTCACTATTCGGTCAATTTTGCGAGCCTACCCGCATACATCTAAACATATTCTATATAGCTCGAATTCATCGCACAAAAGTAACATAGTAACTCAGAACACAAATTTACTAAGACCTCTGCTCGCAAAATGGACCAAATCCTCGTTGAAATAAGTTGAAATGATACTGATACTGTACAATTGATTATATTATAATATTAATATATTTCATACACGCTAGGTATAACAGTTTATTTTAGTTATTAAGTTTAAAACGCTGATTTAAAATAAGATTTTATACATCAGCTGTCACGATTTTGTTGTGATTACTTGTTTCAACTGGCACCGACTTCTGTACACGAGTGACACTTAAACAACTACGGATACACGTCAAGAACGTCGCAACTTTTATTTGTTACAAGTATAACTACAAAACGTAATCATTTTTTAATCAATTTGACATTTTAATATATTTCTTGTTCTCGGATACCGTGAAATGTATGAATGAAATAAAATTAAATTGCATTATAATATACCAAGTTTCAATAATTGACGAATTGATATTATAAAGTACAGACAAATAATGGATGTTTATTAGTGTTGTTATGAAACGGGAATATTTGTAATAATTGACGGTTTATTTTTCTTTTGTCTGTACGGTATATACTGTTTTGTGTTAATTTATAACTTCACTTGTGTACATTGGACTATCAATAACATATTGTTAACAGTAATACATTTTTTGATACCTTTTTATAGTTATACAGACTTGCAAAGATATGTACAGTCTATTGTCGTATTATGCGTCGAAATAATGAAAAGAATAAAGATTATATTCAGTAAAAAGAAGTTTTACCGTCAATATTTTTTGTTTGAGGCATGCACTAGCGGCGCCATCTATTCGAAATGCAAGATAATAGCAAAAAAAATACGAACTTACTATGACTAGTATGCTTATTTGTGTTTTTAAAGGGTCTTTTGGAACATAAAGTAAATAAAAAATTATTATTCAAACAAATGTATGTGTTAAATGTGTTTTGTGTTATCAATATATTTGTTAGTAATGTACACAAGTTGGGTTTTGATTATATTTATTGTAGATGTTTATTTTTGCATCAAGTGGCCCTGCAGTACGCGGTGTCGTGGAGGAGTTAGATATTACAAATAAACAATGCTTTGTTTTTGTATGAGTTTTATTTACTTTGAACCATTCAAATCTTACACTATTTCTTACTATGTATAAGCACAGACTTTTCAATTCTTTTTGTCATAAAAACATTAAGTAAGTGACTGGGTACTAATTTTGGTTTTGCAAATGAGCCATCAGTTCCTCTGACATTTAACGGGTGCTTTTAATGCCCTTTAAGGTAAAATAAGGTGGTAAGGTTAATCATCACTCCTTTTAAAAGTGAAATCTTTAGCTACAACAGTGTTAATATATTGGACTCGAACCAAACCGAAAAATGAGATACTGTTATGAAGGTAACTATATAAAATGTAATAGTGTACTAGGTTTTTTTGAATGTGATATTTATTAACCACAATTCATGCGGCCCAACGATGTCTAAAGAGGATTAACTCACCTTTATTTAAAAAATATTCAGATAGCCTAACGGTGAAACCCAGCCACATTGAATCTTTTGCTTAATGCTTATTTTACTGAGCAAAAAAGGTTATTTTGAACGAGTTACGCGCACAGTTCTGAAATGGTACTGAAAATTATTGGTATTACCAGGTACTCTTTGAGCTAATCTTCAAGAGTTACAGATTCGGCTACAGTGGCTGTGTTTTCTCTAATGAAAGACTTAACAAAACTTACTGTTTGGACGTAATAAAATTAAAGTTAACAGATGCATTGATTGATTTGTAATCACTTCACTATTCCATTGTACAAAGATTATTATTTTACTTCGAACTTAAAAGGCAATCCTTATTTTGCTTTAAAAAGAGTACTATGGACCTCCGGTAATCCGACAAACATTATGCAGGGCAGTGTCGGACTTTCGATTTTGTCGGATTATAGAGCACTGCCTAAGACCGCTATAGTCCGGAATTTTTTACAAAAGAGTAACTTGTAATCCGAAAAATTAGCCATCCTTTGCTGGCCACAAAATCATCTTTTTTTTTGTTATTTTCTTATAAAAAAACTTAGCTTTCATGTCCAAACATGGGTCCCGAAATTGGTGCATGCCTATTTCTTTCCTGAAGAAACCACATGTACAAAACTTCTTCCACTTCTGGATGTTCAGTTTTCTTGAGTGTCTGTCTCTTGCCTGGCCCGCAGTCAGTAGTTGACACGAACTTCTTAATCTTCTCGTGTTTTTTTTTAATGTCATAAATTGTAGATCGGCCTACGCCGTATTCACTTGCTAAACTACTGAAAGTTTCATTGCGATTTAAGCGATCTAAAATATCACATTTTTCTTTAATTGTCAACGTTTTGTGCTTTCGCTTCTGGGTTTGTGACGACATTACTAGGTACTATACCTAATACTTAATGAATAAATAGTAAACAATGAACGCACGCTAGGCCGTAGCGCTATCACTAGTAGTCAAATTCTAACTAAGTAAAACAATGCATACGCGTAGAGCACAATAGCGGTGGCGCGTACGAGTTGTGACCTGTTCAAACCTGCGTGATCTACATTAGCGAAGATTGTCAAACATAATTCAAAGTCATTTCGGATTACAGGGGGCGCCGGATTAGACAGGGGCCGGATTATCGGGGGTCCACTGTAATTGCGAAAGGGAAATTAAAATTCAAACTCGGTAATTAATGGCAATACCTATTGCGCTGTCAACTTTCTTGATCTGTCAAGTGTCAATTTTTCAACAACAAACTGAAATTAATTTAAGAGGTATACTGATTAAAATTAAATTTAATTGTAGTCAGAAGCTGTACAGGTTTCTATCAAAACTCTATAGAGCACATTATTTGTGTAGCCTCCGGTTACCTTACACTTCTCTGTTACAGAAAACATCAGAAATGGCGACTGAAAAATTAATTCCTTTAGAATCAAACCCCGATGTGATGGATAAGTTTTTGGAGAAATTAGGCGTATCTAGGAATTGGAGTATTGTTGATGTAATGGGGTTAGACACAGACGCACTCGCTTGGGTCCCACGCCCTGTCCTATCTGTGATATTACTGTTCCCTACATCTAAAGCCTATAAAGAGCATAAACAGAAACAAGAAGCCGAAATTTTATCTAAAGGGCAGACTATAGCGGACGATGTGTTCTTCATGAAGCAGCTTGTTAGTAATTCATGCGGAACAGTGGCTCTTGTACATAGTGTAGCAAACAACAGAGATACAATAGCACTATCTGACGGTATCCTTAAGAAATTCCTAGACGAAGCACAGCCCTTAGACGCGGCATCTAGAGGGAAATTATTTAAAGAGTGTGACGGCATCATAAATGCTCATAAAGAATTAGCTCTAGAAGGTCAAACCAACACTCCAAGTTCTGATGAAGCTGTGGATCATCATTTCATAGCTTTTGTTAATAAACATGGTGTTTTGTATGAATTGGATGGCATAAAGGCTTTTCCTATTAACCATGGGGCAACTACAGCCGATTCTTTATTGGAAGATTCGATTAAAATTTGTAAGGAATTCATGGCCCGTGACCCCAATGAAGTTAAATTCACTGTGATTGCTTTAACAGCTCAGGATTATTAGATTAAATTATTTGTTACAAATAATTACCAAGATATGCTCATGCTGAATGTCTTTTAATATAAAATATAATCTATATATTTAACTACTTGTAATACTTAAGAAAACAATGTAATTAAAACAGTCGGTATTAAATCTACAACAAAAAGGTGCGTGACTGCATCGTTTAATTGCATTTTAGTTGTGGTATATAATTTCTATTATTGACAGTTTATTTCTTCAATTTACTGACATTGGAAATCACTAATTGGATTTCATTTGTAGGTTAAGGGCATGGGTGTAGGCTAGAGAGAGTTTTTGGGATAGCCTATGTTATAAAAATAATTATTACGAATCCATTAACTTCAGTCAGTCAGACAATCAGTTCATTATTTTAGGAAATCTTGGAGCTAGGTTACCTAATGTTACAAATCAACGCTAATGAAATGATCATTTGCATTCATGTTTACCGTGTTTATTAAAGACTATAACTCACTCTTTACATGTATATACATAAAACTATCACATATATCAAAGAGCCCGTATATCAATCCCCCTTCCTAAAAGAAAAACAACTTATAAACTAAAAAACTAAAAGTGACACGATTATCGTAATTTTTTAGCACTAAGCGCAATCCAACTCATACATGTCTACATGTATGAGTTGGCTATTGCTGCCTGCCGCCTGCTCTCTAAGTATAAGTATTCTGTGCTGCTGCTGAGGCTCAGTTAGAATGGCGACCACAAATTGGGCTGCAGGCTGTCTGCTAGTGCACCCATGCCTATGCCGTCTTCTTGCATCGATGGCACACCATATTTTTATTTTTTATGATATCAGTGACAGACGTATCGCCTGATGGTAAGCGATTACCGCAGCCCATGGACACACGCAACATCAGAGGTGTTACAATTGCGTTGCCGGCCTTTTAGAAGAAGTACGCTCTTGAAGGTTTGAAAGTCGTATTGGTCCGGGAATACCGCAGGCGACAGTTCATTCCACACTTTACATATAACACAACGTTAACTTATAAAATCGGTACTAGCGTATAACAATCCACACGGTATTGTAATTTCCGATTTAAGTTGTGATTATGTTAGATGGGCCGGTGCTGTATCACGTTTATCGAACGGAATGTGGGTGCGACAAGGAAGGATTACCTACGCGCGACTTTTTAACCGGTAGGGCGCTTCGGCATTTTCGGCGAGAAATGGACCGGTTCGACCCATATGGCATGGGCTTAGGTACAATGCTGGAAAGAGAGAGTTGCTCGTGTTTAGGACTGGTACTAAATGCTACGCCAACATTCCGAACGTCACAATCTGTATAAAACTCTTCTAATGAGAGTAACACGTTATAAGTACCTGGTTCACTGAGAGAGGGCGCAGGGCGTTGGCAGTCCGTTGTACATAATATGTTGATTCGCACATTTGTGCGGTATGGTAAGCAAGTAAAAATAACTCTTTTCAGAGCTTACAGCACATCGTTTTCGCGTGCAGTCTGTGGATTAGATGTAGGCAGGGGCATGGGCGTAGTGAGGGGGGGAGGGGCATCTGTCCCCTCCTGGGTTTGGTTACATCCCTACTAACTTTCTTCTTTTATATTAAAGTTAAGAAAAAGTACTTTTTGCCATTCGGAGCACAATATACAACTTTTAAAAATCGTACCAACACGCTAGCAACGCTGCAAGCAAAAATGCCGCACTTGGAACCTCAGTCGCTGGCCGCCTCGGTCCGCTCACTCCACGCTTCCTCAACAACATTACTGAATTTATTCGAGCCACTTTGAGTGCCGTGAAGATCAGATAATATACTGTTTTTAGTTGTTGAGAAAAATAAAAATGCTCAAGTATCTACTAACCTTGGGAGAACCTTTTTTTTTACGTGTGGGAAGCCCCCCCTGGCCTTCACCCCACCGGGGTTTGCGGCGGGGCGTTGTGTTGGAATCGAACCGACTAAAACCACACGGTGTGCCACTCTGCGCCTGAGACGGGAGAGATCCGGGAACCGCTTTCTTACGCCATCCGGAACCTTGGGAGAACCTAAATTAGCCTATTATATTTAGAAATTGATTTAGCGACTTAGCTCCACCTCGCACAAGTAGGTACTTATAGTCTTATTCTAAAGGCATTATGCCTATACTTCTTGAAAATTTGTTAGGTACTATATTCGTTCCTATACAAAATTAACTGACAAATTGAGTGTTACCTAAATTTTATGTACTATGCCGCACTTATTGGATAATTAATTAGAATACTTAGTGTCGACATATCGAGTAAAGTCCAGCTTCATGGCTATTTGGAGGATAAGACTAAACTGGCCTCAAAGAAGCTTGGCGTTCACAACACAACACATCGAGACGATATTGCACTCTGGCCTACCATATTCTGCTTTTAAGTCGCAGGTTGGACCTCATATGAAATAATGGTCTTATTACTGCCCTGTACCAGCCTCTCCTTCTGGGCCGCGTCCAATGAAAGCAAATCGAATCGTTAATCACCAAGATGTTTCAAAACAGCTAGACTCTAAGCGCTAGTCTTGCGCGCAGCCGAACTTGCACCTTATAAAGCAGAAGGCGGTAGGTCGGAGTGCAAAACCGTCTCGATCTCTTAAGATCGCAAAGATTCTTCGAGGCTAGTTTAGTCTTACCCTCCACTGCTTAGCGATGTGGCCTCGCTATGCATTATATTGGTTTTACTATGGGAAGTACTCCAATGAATTGTTCAAATTAATCCCTGCCACCTTATTCCGCCATTGTCCTAACTGACAGAAGTTTCATACCCGTTATTTAGATTGGCAGTCCACAACTGTGCGTTTTTCTAGAAACTTTCTGCCTCGCACAACAAAACTGTGGAATGAACTGCGGTATTCCCGGACTTTGTCGTTTATCCCGTAAAGAATATTGGAATAACGGAGTAAATACAAGTAGCAGAATCATTTTACCCGAAGGTGAAGAGACCTCTACAAATTGTACTGGCAATGCCTTATCTACTGTTACAATTTAAAAATTCAAAGATAGAATAAATGGGCTCTGTACGCTCAGTGTAGGTACATAGGAAATTTATTAACGGTTTGGCGATTCTTTCACAGAAGACATTTGATTTAAAACCGTTTTTCTGAAGACGCTCTAAAGTTACTTTTTAAATAGCTTGTCTGTATCTTTATAATTAAAAAAAAACCTATACAAATGAATAAAGTTGAAGCGTCTATTTGTAATATTAAAATAACAGTATTTTTTACAATTTTTGTTTGTCTGTTTGTTCAGCTAATCTCTGAAATCGCTGGATCGATTTTGACGGGGACCTTTACCGGCAAATAGCTAATTATGTAAGGAGTAACTTAGTCTAAAGTACATCATTAGCCCTAATTATTAAGACTAGCTTCGTCCCGCAGCGTTACTCTCGCGGCTACAACAATAATAGCGGGGAACACCGCGTGGCTTAGCTGATCTATTATAAAAACCAGATAGAATCGCCCCCTCCCCGTTCCAGAACCTGGGACGTCCACGGGCAGGGGCCACATAACGATCTGCATGTCCAATACAATAATGAGTTCAGGATGTTGATGGGGCTGCCGCGTTTTGATAACGCTTCCGGGATGTTTGCGGACGCGAGAGTTGGTGGTTTTCATGCCATTCATTTGCAAATGAAGCTCCTATTTACTCCATAAAGTGCGCAACAGTATTCACAGCTTCCTGAACGTATTTTGTGATAGATGGGATTGCGCAATGTTGGGACGCTGGTTACGTTTACATACGTACACAGGGTCCTAACGTAATGTTGTGTAAGTTTTAAATTGTTTTGTTTGTTCTTGACTTTTATGACTAACAATTAGATGTAGATCTCGGTACGTAATAAAATCAATAATAATAAATAAAGTACTTAGTCTATGTATACTTATAAAATAACATGTCCTGATTGACTGTTTTATTATCACTGAGTGTAAACCACTAATGTTATGACTATGAAATTTGTTGAGTAGGATCGTTTTACTGAGTAGACATCCACTAAGGAAGGAATTTCTACCCCTAAGGGGTTCAGATCCTTAGTCCAGCTCATAGGGATTAAAAAATTGTATGGAAGTCAGTCATTTTTTTAAATTAGAAATATGAAACCTTATATTTGGTGTACTGATTAAAAATGAGTAGATACATATGGCCTTAACCCTCTCCTGAGAGGAGACCTGAGCCCAGCAGTGGGACATTATGGGTTGTTGATGATGTTGACATATTTAAGGGATTTTGGATATTCTATCCTTAAGGAAATGAAATAGGGGTTGAAAAGTTTGTACGGAAGTCCGTTATTTTAAAGTTAGAAACATGAAACTTTATATTCGAATTACTGAATATTCGGACTACTGATTGAAAATGAGTAGATGCGTATGTTTAATAAAGATATTCTACCAGAAGCGGTCGCGGTAAACGATACTTGAAGTTGTTTAAAGATATTTGTACCTCAGGCCGACTTTGCTGTTAGGTATAAACAACTTCGAGGACGAGGTGAAAACCAATTTCAGCATTTATGGGAATTCTTCTCCTAAAGAGGTTGAAATAAGGATCGAGGGTTTGTATGAAATCCTTAATAGTGGGCCATTGATGAAAAATAAATACGTTCAAACTTGCATTAACCATTTATACTCAGGTACACAGTTTTTTTAATAAATACATATAATCAACTTCTACGCGAGCAAAGCCACGGGCAACAACTAGTACCTAATAAAATATTGCTAAATATGTAATTTATATTAGGTAATGTATATTTAAACAATTATTGCTTAATACATTGGCAAAAATGGTTATGTATGCTTACTAGCTAATTCATTTGGTACCTAATATGTAAATAGTATCAAGTTACAGAAATAACGAAATTAAAATTACAGTTTTACATCAAAGTATATTCTGGTTGAATGGAATAAGAGTGTTTATTGCTCGGACTTAATCATGTCGCAATAGTACCTCACAAATAAATTACTAGGTACATTTGCGCCATATTACTAATTCTGCCTATTATGCGAAATGCAGCGGTGGTCTTATAACCCAGCAACTTCGCGTTGTTCTCTGATGTTAAACTTTACTAGAAGTGTCCTCATTATTATTAGAATTGAAATAATTATCATTCTTAACATCTTAACAAGGGTTTATATTATCAGTACCGTTAACACTGTCAGGTAGGTTAAAGTCTGTCTATCGAAATGCATGTTTCCTTATCTCCTATCTTAATAACAAACGAACTTTCTTGTCTCTATGACGTTGTGTGAACCATCATAAGGTGGCTGAAGGGACTTTCTCATTAGATCGCTTCTAACGCATACATTCTACGTTCCAGTGCATCATTGTTTCATGTCAGTTTTACCAACCGTGTAAAAATGGTGGCCCCTTTTGTTTTTTTTTAATTTGCTCCTTTGGGCATTCAATCTGGTGCCATTTCAACAAAATTTGGTATTTTTATCGCATCGTACTCCTAGAGACTTTTCATTATTATATAAAATTTATTGTTCACATTAGTTACAGCTTAATCTAAAAACATAGGTCCACTAAACTGTTTTAAATAGTTTGTCTGTGGACTCAGTTAAGTCTCGATGTGAAATATGCTTGTACACAACACTGTACACATGACACCCATGCATTAAACACATGCGTATGTACAATCCCATGCACTATGCACAGTCACATTTAGTATTTTATCATAAAACATTAAGTATTACTAGTAGTGAAAAAAAACAAGGAAATGTTAAGTTTATTAATGTTTTATTTGACATCATTTTTACACTGTTGATAAAACTGACACGAAACAATGATTTTATTGCAGCCTGACATGTGGGCTACCATCTCTTACCGGAGTATCTATAATTAACTACAAACCCAAGTATAAATACAGATAAACAGTTGTAAGAAAGGTGTGTGTGTATGTGTAGATGAAAACTTATTTATATTATGTAAATCTATGAGCTAGATATTAAATACAAAAAACTAACAATAAATATATTATTATCATTAAAATGTTGAGTTTTAAATATCCATAACAATCGCAGAGCGCACTGCAGCTACCTACTTAAAAATTAATACATTACTATCTTTCTTGACACATTCAAACACACATAAATTGCACGTCTGTATTTTTTAATATATACGATTAAAATGTCCGAGAATTAACTAAATATAGTATAATTAACGGAAACAGTATTAAAAAAAGGAGATTGTACTTACGAATGTCCCATCTAGTTTAAAAACATTTCGTACATCTTTGGTTCAGTAGAGTCAAATATCTCTTAAGTTCATAATTTTGTGCAAAATATACTTTACCACACACTTTTGTTTTATATAAAACGCTCATTTGATTTATTTATTAACATTCTTCAATTCTATCTCTCAGTAAATTCTTTTGAGAAATAAAGGTTCTTTTAACGTAAGTCGTGTGCGAAAAAATAGTTTGCCGTATAAATTTCAAATCTAAGGAAAAGTTAAGAACAGTCCAGTCTAGGTAAGTCATTCATATATACCGATTATCATATTTCAAAGTTAGAAAGGTCGTTTAGTCAATTTTGAAATTAATTCTAAAAAAATATCATACAGGTAGTGTTTATGGTATTTTAATTTGAGTTGTTACCGACACTTATACCAACTAATTACCAATTAATTTTATTTTGTTGTAATTCATATCTTTTGTTCTAATTTTTACTTAAAACTGATTTTTTTTATTCAACCAGTAACCTGGACTTAAAAAATAAAAACCTGACCACTTCAAAACATTTGTTAAACTAAGTCTATGTCACCGGAGACATTATTACGAATCTATTAACACCTCGTTCATAACAATCGGTTCAGTAGTTAAAGCGCTACGGACACAGTAGAACATACAAACATACATAGCCTGCCAAACGAATACTCAATTTAATTCGTTTATAAGAAGAATTGTAGATATACAAGGATCATAATAACGTCATAATAATAGGTGACCCTTTTACCAACTACTTTTTTTTGCCGACTACCGTTCCTTTTGGCTTTGCCGAAGTGGGATTTACACAGTATGTGTTCCCACCGTTACTGCCAACTGCCTTTACAAAAATGCTGTTCCTGATTTCCTAACAGACCTGTAAAGCGTGTAGGATTATGTTACAGAACAGTTATTCGACTACAAAGGACATTAATAAAATCGGATGATTGGTATATCAAACATACTTAATATTATAGATTCGAAAATTACGCTGACTTTTACGCTTTCACGGTTAAACAACTTGAGCGATTTCAATGGAAAGAGAGTTATTTGTAGTTATTTATGATTGATGAGCAAATAATGCCACATCCTCACGCGTTAATATTTTTTATTAGAAAAGTTTTTATCTGAATGTCGTGGATTTGAAAAAAACAACAAAACGAGGATGTCCACCTGTTTAAGGAGGTAAACAGATATTATATGTGTGTATTATATCTTTTGACAGCAGCTCCGCCTGTGTGTATGTCGGTTTTCGTTGTAACTCGTATTCCATTAAAATCGGTTCAGCCGCTTAGCCGTAATATTTTTCTTTGGTAAATATTTACCAAAAATCTGAAAAACTTATTTTTAGTAATTATGCCCGCCTCAGCTTCCCATAATACAGTCGTGGACAAAACGATATCGTTTAGTATTTGGGTTGTGAAGACAAACTACGACATAGTTTGCGAAAAAAGTCTTTAAGAAAGGTTATAGAACCTATAAAGCACAAATCTTTCTATCTCAAAATGCTGTAGATAAGAATCAGTCAATAAACTATTTCTCACTTCGAGTAATCTTTATACTAATGATGGTTTTTTTACAGTCTCTTGTCAAGATGTCGCGCTGGATATTAGTGCTGTCAGCTCTGCTGGTGTCCTCAGCGTCTGCCAGCATTTTTTCAGCCCTCGGAGATGTCGCAGGACTGGCCACAAGAGAAGTAGCTGCAGTCTTAGACCCCGTAGAAAAGATTGCTATGAATGCTATGTTTGGCCAGTGTAAGTAGACTTATTTGTTCTTGGATAGTGTGCCGTCGACTCGAAGTACCATTGAGGAGAATTTTAGGACGATCATTTTAAGTTAGACAGTGAAAAGATCTTTGTGCGGCGGATCTAAGGCGGGTGCCTTAGTTAATTATCTACTTTGGTATGTTTCTCTTTTGAAACATTTATATTGTAAGTAGTTATTGATTTTTACTACTCAGATCGTAACATTGCATATTCTGTTACCAAAGTCGTCAAAGAAAAGTGATATGTGAGGATATTATTATTATCTCATACATTTAAATGAGCGTTTCTTGTTGATTGCAATCTATTTCGCGAGACTGTAAACTGTCCAAAGATTGTGAACTGTGACATGCTGCTTTAAATTTAAAGTTTATTTGTATTAAGATTATATTAGAAGGAAGTGAAACCGTCAAATTGTGATGTGGTGCGGATCACGTCTCCCTCGCTTCTTGGTTCAACAGTATATGCCCGCGCTGCCATATCTATTTTTATTTTGATACCACACTCAATGTATTTAGATAACTTCTTTTTTGAGATTACTTTTAGCTACATAAATCCTTAATATTGTTTATTTTTAATTTTGATGTACCCAGTGTCACTCTCACGACTAAGACTAATCTAATGATACCACTCACCTAAGCCGGCATATACGATAAGCCGTTTAGGCTTTACAGCGTGCCTAAGAAATATATCTACATCCATACATACATACACTCGGAAAACATAACCCTCCTTCTTTTGCAGTCGGATTATTACAATTGTATGTCATAGTTGACATTTTCGACAGTTTATATCTCGCTAGGTAGATTATAATCTAACAGCTTTTACAATGTTACGGTGACATATCTGTGTATGTGATCTGATTCTTGGAAACAGCTCCAACAATTTTCATGAAATTTAGTATGTAAGGGGTTTCGGGGGGTATATCGATCTAGCTCGAGTTCATTTTTAGAAAATTACCCGTCGGTGCTACCCTTGCACAGCACAAGGTAGTAGAGCCAAGCTGATCTGAGCACGAACGGGCCGAATCGACCGGGGTTGACCGACTCAGAAGATCAACGTAAAATGACAACATTTCTGCTGTCGTGTTTCGTTGGTCAGTGCGAGACCGGAGGCCCAATGATGCAGAATTATCTCAATAGGCCACCTTAGTGTGGACCACCACGCCCTATTGTTGCATTATCTGCATTCCTGCACCCTTGTATTCTGTTTATACTTTCCATCAGGCAGAGTAGTCATTTCAGGCATAAATTAAAAAAATATAATCATTTTCAAAACTATTTAATGTATAAATAAGAACTAGTTTCCTCTATCCCATATCAGACACCACCCTCAATTATAAAAGCCAACAGTTTTTATGTTGTGTTCGTGTAGTGACAAGTGTTTATACACTTTCTCAATTCCACAGGTAAAGTGGTGAAAGAACTGCTCGGTTTAGATCACAAAAACATCAAAGAGAATCGGAACTTGTCAATGATGACATTCGACTTTATCACCAAGTAAGTATTTTATTAGAGGTTTAAATTATTTTTTATTATTCAAAGACACCACCCGCCTTAGCCGCGCTATGAGAAAATGAAATAAATAAATATTTCGAGCACATACACACTACGCCATCTAGTCCCGAGCAAAGCAGAGCTTATGTTGTGGGCACTAGAGAACTGATTTAAATACATATATCTATTTTGTAATTACACACATATTATACGTGGAGAAAACCAAAGCTCCGAGGCAAATATTTCCAGATCATACAAACATTTGGTTTGACCCATGAATCAAATCCGAGACCTCAAGTAGAGCAGTGGCATACGCTTTCACTGCGCTACAGAGGCAGCTCACATAATAAATACCGTGGTATTTATGTCTTGCAAATATTAGCTGAGTTCGAATCGAGAGCTTGTTGCATCTCTTTGTAAGAAACCACTTATTTTTCATGGCATAGGGCTAGCAGGGAGTGGGGAAGGGGTACCAGCTAGTGGGTATGAGGGTACCAGGGAGTGGGGATGGGGACAAAGAATAGGAGTGGTCACGCACGTGCCTGTAAATAACTACCGTCTCCATGACCCTACAGACTACGGGCTAGAGCCGAAAATTGATGGGTCATGTAAACCACCAGGAGACCTTTTTAGAAAGATACAGGAGCATAAAACAACAGCATTCAGCACTATGCCGTCACTGGTAAGCTGTCCCACTGAATCCAATTTCAGCTGAATATCAGTTTTTCATTGGAGCGACTGGCTGTGGAGGTCGAGCTAGTTGTCAGTATATTTAGGGGTCCGGATGGCGTAAGAAAGCGGTTCCCGGATCAGGCGCAGAGTTGCACACCGTGTGGTTATAGTCGGTTCGATTCCGACACACCGCCCAGCCGCAAACCCCGGTGGGGTGAAGGCCCGAGGCGGTTTCCAAACGTAAAAAAAAAAAGTTGTCACTATATTTGAAGGTACTGACTTCTCTCTAACGATAGCCATAGATGTTAATTACCGAGAACGACGAACGATGGTTTTACTTGATCTCCGAGGCACGGGCGTGATTTTCATATTTTGTTTGTTTACCAACAGGTTTTCAAGAGTGCAGTATAAGCTGACTGAGCTATCAAAAATTACAACCTCAAAACTGTTCAGACCTAAGGAAGGTCTTGTCATCTTCTTCCATGGATTCGTCGATACCCCAGACAAGATAAGCAGCAAGACTGTGGTAGAAAACTTAGTAAAGAAAGGTTTGTTTTAACTAAAAATACAAAATATTAGACTTTAAATGGATCGGTGTAAAGTAAATAGACAAGGAAAAGTGTCAATGAAAAAACTATTTAAAGAGTGAAGTTGAGATACAAAATGTTAGAAAACCATAATTTCAAAACCAGATTCCATGATTAATTATCTCTATCTATTACTTGTTATTTCGATAGCGCAGATAAACCTGTTCTAAACCTAAATACAAAAAGATATCATTGTGAAAACTGAATGTGTATGTTTGTTAATAATTGGCTCCAGGTACCAGCCACGTTCTCGCTTTGGACGCGAGCCCATTCATCAAATTCTTCTACTTGCGTTCCAGTACTCTAGTGAAGTTTATTGGGGAGGCAATGGGCAAGGCACTTACCGCTATGATAGAAGGTGAGAATCAGATTATCACAAAGTTTTCAACTTCTATATGTTTACTCAAGAACTTGAGTTAAGAGTATGGTAAACAGAACAATGCAGTAGTAAATCATAATACATTTAAAGATTTTGAAAATAATTCTTTAACTCCCGTTGACTTCCTGGTGGCTACTCCAGGTCCAGGATAGTCATAATATGAGAGATTACATTCCCGAAAAAGCGGTTTAAAAGATATCTACCCAAATACTTTGGGGAACATATTATTGAATCGACTTCAAATAAAGTGTTGAGAACGAAAATATTACGAACATTTTGAACCATCATTATTTATAGTATTCATTTCGTTACTGTAACTGGTTATTGTCTTTTCCGCAGCTGGCCTAAATCCAGGTGCCATCCATCTAGTGGGGCACAGTCTGGGGTCCCACATCGCAGGCTTCGCTGGTAAAACTGTGCTGTCAGAGACTGGGTATCGCGTAGGGCGGATCTCGGGCCTGGACCCCGCAGGACCATGCTTCGAAGACATGGACACGAGCCATAGGTTGAGCAAGAATGATGCTGATTACGTAGATGTGATCCACACAGACAGCGGAATGTTTGGCTTGGATGAACCACTCGGTGAGAGAATTTTTTAAATAAATAAATAGCAAGAGTGATAAATGCAATGCTATCTTGACCCGAATACGGTGATGATGATATGATCCCTGTTATTATATTATTGATCCAAAAGTAAATCTGCTTCACTGTTACACATTCACAACTAAGCCGTTTAATCAGTTTTAATGAAGTTTTGAATAGTGATACTATGATTCTTGAAGAAGGACAAAGGCTGCTTTATAGCTGGCAAAACATTTAAAAATTAGTGTTTTACTTTTGTATTTCATTCAACTCCAGAGTTATATTTCTGTACCAATGTTCGTATGGTAATAAATCATTGATTACTCATCAAAACGACTTCTTCAACAGGTCACATGGACTACTATCCGAACGGTGGAACGGAACAGCCTGGATGCTTGTTCCAGGTTTGCTCTCACGACCGCTCCTGGCTATACTTCGCCGTGTCGTTGCTCTACCCTCAAGCATTCCCAGCCGTCAGGTGTCGTAGCTGGAAGGACTTCCAGGAAGGGAACTGTGACTCTCGTACCATTAGGTACGTATTTTTATTATATTAAGATTGTTTTTTATGTGATATATAGATCGAACCAAGACCATATCGACCATAGATCGAACTAAGTGGCGTGAAATTGGAGAGGCCTATGTCCAGCAGTGGACTGCGATAGGCTGATGATGATGATGATTTTTATGGGATAGAGCAAACGAGCAGTTGGATCGCCTGATTGTAAGCGATTTCCGCCGCCATGGACACCCGCAACACCATAGGCCTCACAAGTGCGTTACCTTTTAAAAAGTAGTTAGATTTTTTCTTTAAAGTTTGAAGGTCATAGTGGTCCGGGAATACCACGAGCGGGGTTCATTCCACGGATTTGTTGTATTTACTAAATAATCGATAAAACGTCTAATGTTTTTGAAATTCTCACAGTATTTTGGACTCTAATTTTGTATTTCTTTCTGACATAATATGGCAGATCTATTCCTCTCTAAAATCTACGGTGATACCATCAGATTGTAGTCTTCATTCTTTAACGTTTCAAAGCTCGGAGGTTTTTTTTTACTTCAGAATAAAATCCTAGGTGAGCATTTCAAATCGGTTTAAAAACTGTGTTATGAACTTTTTGATCGTTCAAAAACTGCTGTTGTCTGTATCTATAACACTATGTTCATTTTATTTTCAGCTTGATGGGGATTGGCAGCAAGCCGCTCATCGAGGGGCGGTACTACCTCCAGACAGCTGACAAATATCCCTACTTCTTGGGCATAAGAGGCGTCAAGTACGTTGACAGGGAGGGACTCGTGAAGACCTTTAGAGATGCCGTCGGCTCATATGACCCGAGAGAGACTTTTGGAAAGTGATGTTTTTAAAAATATATAATGTTCAAAAGTTTTTCGTTATATTATTTATTTATGTACCTTTATTGTAAACACAAGACAAATACATGTGGAGGAACGGATATCATGTCCCTCCAACACAGAGGGAGGATCCTCCGACCAGGCGAGGTGATCATGCCTGGCGGGCCACTGCCCAACGGTTGATGTTGGGAAGTTGTATATATGTTAATCGGCGCGAGAACTTCTATTGCGCGATTTAGGATTGGTAGTTTCTTAGTTTTCTTCGTTGCTCCGTAGTTCGATGTTTCTTCGGTAGATGGCGCTGTCCTATATTTGTATGTTGTTGCGCTGTATTTGGAAGTCGCCACATCACTCCCCTCCAAGACCGGAGGTCGATATCTGGATGAGTCAGCTGTCTGTGCTCTGTTGTGGAGCTTGCCAGTGCTAGGAGTGAGTAGTTCCAGTGTGTCGGAACTGAGTGCCGCAAGTTCCAGTGAGTCGGAACTGAATGCCGCTAGCCCCAGTGAGTCGGGGCTGAAGTCCGCTGATCCCAGTGAGTCGGGATCGAATGCGGTGCGCGGTGCTGCGGTGAGGTCCCCAGTGAGTCGGGGCGATTGCTACGTAGTGGCTGGCTGCTGCATAGACGGGAGAGAACTGCTCTGCTTATATGGACCGTAGTTGCAGTGTGCTGTGCCTAGACGCTGTTGAGGCCGTAGGGGTAAACCAGGCTGGAGCGGTCGCTTCCTGCATGTGGTGTATCCCTGTTAAGGCCGAGGTTGCTGGCTGGCTGAGACTTGCTGTGGGAGTGAACGTAATGGTGGCGCGGTGATGCTGCTGCTGTTGATCTGCGCCTACGAAGGCTGCTTCCAATCACGTCGGGGGTCACCACTGTGGAGGAACGGGTCACATGTCCCTCCAACACAAAGGGAGGATCCTCCGACCAGGCGAGGTGATCATGCCTGGCGGGCCACTGCCCAACGGTTGATGTTGGGAAGTTGTATATATGTTAATCGGCGCGAGAACTTCTATTGCGCGATTTAGGATTGGTAGTTTCTTAGTTTTCTTCGTTGCTCCGTAGTTCGATGTTTCTTCGGTAGATGGCGCTGTCCTATATTTTTATGTTGTTGCGCTGTATTTGGAAGTCGCCACATACATAACAAAAGATAAGATATTATACTAAGTTAGAAATGTAACAATTGGTGGTCTTATCGCTCACGGCGATTTCTTTCAGACAACTTTAGCATGGATATTTGGTGGTTACGATTTTATGGCAGTTGATAGACTAGTAACACATCATCGAGTGAATATTCAAACAATTAACAAAATTGGAAAAATGCATACATACACCTACACATATACATTACATATTAAATATTTGTTTTAAGTAGTATTGTTCGTATACATAAATTGACTCATTATGATCCACATATCGCGTACTCATCCCGAAGAAGAAATCGAATATGTGACACTGTTCAACATAAAACTGCCTTTCTCAGACGACAACATCTCTTTCTTGCACCATACCTATATAATAAACTCAACCCAATTTTATTTTTTTTCTCAAAAACTACTTTTAAGTGCAAATCTATAATACACAAAATTATATACTCAGTCTATCATATGCAGACACAGAATCGCTCATCACTATCANCTAGTGGGACACAGTCTGGGGTCCCACATCGCAGGCTTCGCTGGTAAAACTGTGCTGTCAGAGACTGGGTATCGCGTAGGGCGGATCTCGGGCCTGGACCCCGCAGGACCATGCTTCGAAGACATGGACACGAGCCATAGGTTGAGCAAGAATGATGCTGATTACGTAGATGTGATCCACACAGACAGCGGAATGTTTGGCTTGGATGAACCACTCGGTGAGAGAACTTTTATAAATAAATAAATAGCAAGAGTGATAAATGCAATGCTATCTTGACCCGAATACGGTGATGATGATATGATCCCTGTTATTATATTATTGATCCAAAAGTAAATCTGCTTCACTGTTACACATTCACAACTAAACCGTTTATTCAGTTTTAATGAAGTTTTGAATAGTGATACTATGATTCTTGAAGAAGGACAAAGGCTGTTTTATAGCTGGCAAAACATTTAAAAATTAGTGTTTTACTTTTGTATTTCATTCAACTCCAGAGTTATATTTCTGTACCAATGTTCGTATGGTAATAAATCATTGATTACTCATCAAAACGACTTCTTCAACAGGTCACATGGACTACTATCCGAACGGTGGAACGGAACAGCCTGGATGCTTGTTCCAGGTTTGCTCTCACGACCGCTCCTGGCTATACTTCTCCGTGTCGTTGCTCTACCCTCAAGCATTCCCAGCCGTCAGGTGTCGTAGCTGGAAGGACTTCCAGGAAGGGAACTGTGACTCTCGTACCATTAGGTACGTATTTTTATTATATTAAGATTGTTTTTTATGGGATAAGAGCAAACGAACAGTTGGATCGCCTGATTGTAAGCGATTTCCGCCGCCATGGACACCCGCAACACCATAGGCCTCACAAGTGCGTTACCTTTTAAAAAGTAGTTAGATTTTTTCTTTAAAGTTTGAAGGTCATAGTGGTCCGGGAATACCACGAGCGGGGTTCATTCCACGGATTTGTTGTATTTACTAAATAATCGATAAAACGACTAATGTTTTTGAAATTCTTACAGTGTTTTGGACACTAATTTTGTATTTCTTTCTGACGAAATATGGCAGATCTATTCCTCTCTAAAATCTACGGTGATACCATCAGATTGTAGTCTTACTTACTCTATAGACTTATTTCCTCCACTCACATCTAAGGCATCAAATTACTGATTTAGTTCAAACATTTTATGTTAACGTGCCGTGCCGGCCTCGACCGCTTTAAAGTGGAAGACATACGTTCTCGTACTTATTGCTTCGGTTCTTCCTTCCTGTGCCTAGCGGTCAAGACCAGGAACTCACTACCAGCGCACGTGTTTCCTTCCCACTACGATCTCGGGTCCTTTAAGCGGGGCGTGAAAAAGCATCTCACCAGGCCGCCATAGTGTGGGTCACCATGCTGCATTGTCCTTCTTCGCATTGAGGATGGTGACCACCACTCTTGGATTCTACTAATGCTTTCCATCAGGCAGGGCAGAGTTATTTTGGCAGTTAAAATACAAAAAAAACCTTCCATATTATGCCCTACCTACAACAACAAGTAACAAATATGTCTTTATTTTTTTAGAATTTTTGTGTTTATTTTGCTATGTTTGAGAGGAATACACGTAAGAATCTGCATTTATATGGTTGGCAAAGTTAAAAATTTAAGTCACAAGGAAGTACTTTATAGCACAGGGGCAAAAGAGAGGTCCACTTAATGATGAGTTAGTACCGACGCCCATTTAAGTACGTTTACAACTGAAGAGTCAGCCAAAGTGCGATATAAATACTTAAAAAAGTTTTTTAATCAACTGCGAATGAAGGAGGGTTATGTTTTTTGAGTGTATGTATGTATATTTCTTTGGCAAGCCCTAAAGTCGAAACGGTTTGTCGTATTTTATGTGAGTGGTGTCAATAGATTTATCTTAGTTGTGAGAGTGGTACTGGGCACACCAAAATTATATATAATGTTATGTGTAACAGGGTGTTGTATATGTGTATGCTCTTGGTATACAATAAAAATTGATAATAATAAGTAAATACTGTCCTTAGAGTATTTTGAGGGGAGGTTTTGAGATTGTTGTAGGTTTTTTTACTTCAGAATAAAATCCTAGGTGAGCATTTCAAATCGGTTTAAAAACTGTGTTATGAACTTTTTGATCTGTCAAAAACTGCTGTTGTCTGTATCTATAACACTATCTTCATTTTATTTTCAGCTTGATGGGGATTGGCAGCAAGCCGCTCATCGAGGGGCGGTACTACCTCCAGACAGCTGACAAATATCCCTACTTCATGGGCATAAAAGGCGTCAAGTACGTTGACAGGGAGGGACTCGTGAAGACCTTTAGAGATGCCGTCGGCTCATATGACCCGAGAGAGACTTTTGGAAAGTGATGTTTTTAAAAATATATAATGTTCAAAAGTTTTTTCGTTGCATCATTTATTTATGTACCTTTATTGTAAACACAAGACAAATACATAACAAAAGATAAGATATTATACTAAGTTAGAAATGTAACAATTGGTGGTCTTATCGCTCACGGCGATTTCTTTCAGACAACTTTAGTATGGATATTTGGTGGTTACGATTTTATGGCAGTTGATAGACTAGTAACACATCATCGAGTGAATATTCAAACAATTAACAAAATTCGAAAAATGCATACATACACCTACACATATACATACATGTATATTTAATATGAATCGGTCATTTACTTGAGTATTAAGATTGTAATATATTTTGTACGAGGTTGAAATCGTTACCTATTATAACATACGTTACAGTATGTCGTATGTGGCAACCACACAGTATAGACAAATTACACCCAGACACAGAATAAATCACCGGGCTTAAGGAAAAATCAATTATCTCCATTTTTAAATAAAAGACAGAGGCAAAAATTAGATTCAAATTTATTAAGATGATAATAAGAGTTAGTATTTAGAATATGAATATCTAAAGCTTTGATAGTCGTAGAATATGCTTTTGCATTGCCCTTATTTTTATACTACCGACTTCATAATTTTTCATCTTAAGCTTTCCATTCCGCTTATTCAAAATTATTGATTGAATGTTTTAGACGTAATAGTTAGTTTTGCCTTTAACCTTAACGAAATGATCGTGTTCATATCATCTAAAAATATTTGTCCAGAGTGGGAATAGGATCCACGAACTGCGGCTGAGCCGCTACAGTTACCTACGTAAAACAATTATGTAATTGGAATCTCATGTTTTAAGAGCTCAGAGAGAACTTTAAGGTCTTTAGCCGAACTTATAGACGTTACAAAATATGTAACGCCTTTTAAACTTTTCTCTGCAAAAAGCTGTGCTTATGATTTTTGCTCGCTCGAAAAATTATCATCATCATTGATAAAAAAAAATACATTAATAAATCAATTATTTTATATTTTAGAGACATGAACAACTGGTTACAAGGTCTAAAGGTTAGAGGTCCTAACTGCTGTGCTCTTCATCGGTTTTATTCGTGGCAATTCGTTAGTGTCTGGATGTTATCTATTTTTATAAAATAACATGTCCTGACTGACAGACTGATTCATCATCGCGAGCGTAAACCACTAAAGTTAGGAGTATGAAATTTGGTGAGTAGGATCGTTTTATTGAGTAAACACCCAAGAAATAGGGTTTAAAAGATTGTACGAAAGTCAGTCATTTTTTAAGTTAGAAACATGAAATTTTATCTTTGGGCTGCTGAGCCTAGGAGACTGTGGACATGGCGCTCCACACGTTGGCAGAATGTACGGCGTGGGAAGTGCTAAAGCTGATCTCGTGGCGATCATCGGGTAGGCGGTTCTCTCGCTCGGTAGCATGATCACGGGCATGTTGCAGAGCGAGAGCGCGTAGAACACCGCCGTTACTTTTTGCGAGCAAGTTATGCTTACCAAGATTACGGCGGAGTAGGATGAAGAGAGGCTTAGAACTCTCCCGGTCCACCAGGACCGGGAATGGGCCAGGTACCGCAAACGACTCAGGCGCTGGAGATCGGAAAATGATCTCCGTCCTCCACGAGAGCAAGCCCGAGGGTGACAGGTCCGGGTAGCGGCACGAACGATGCAGAGTGCGCGCGCCCTCCCCCTTTTGGAGATAACAACGGGAATATCGTGGTCCGTGGGGACCTTGGGACTTGAGGGGGCTATCTATAAAACCGTAGGTGACCCGAGATACGTCGGGGTTCCAGAGTTTTCCTTTCTGGGGAGCACTGGTTCCCCGCCTTCTTCTAGTACCCGAGATAGTGTGCCGTTTTAGTCGGTTCGAGTTCGACATCCGAGGGGAAATTCGCACAGTACAAAAAAAACGGGTACAATATCTATACGTGACGGGTTAAATAGGGGTTGAAAGTTTGTATGGAAGTCCGTCATCTTGAAGTTAGAAACATGAAATTTTACTTTGGGTCACTGATTAAAAACAAGTAGATACTTATTTAAGCGTTTCTGGATATTCTATCCCTGAGGGGTGAAGTCCATCATTTTTAAAGTTAGTAGCCTGAAACCCAGTGTTCAGGCTTTTGATTACAAATATATGAATACTTATATTTTATTTTTATATATTTGACGTTTACAAAAAAATACAATGTCCTACACGCTAATAGCAACTAAAACCAAGGTTTATCTTTGTGCTATTAATCTAGATATAATAAATATGAAAGTTACAGAGTAGATCGATCAATGACAATACACCCACAAAACATGGAAAAGAAAATAAAAAAAATGGTGGTACCAGGAGTTGGCGGACCTCCGTGCGGCTTGTACACGTGCCCGGAGGTCCTACACCCGCAGCCGGCGGCGTCACCGCGGAGACGGCGGGGAGGGCCAGTTTTACGAGAAGTACCGCGAGGCGCGGAAAACTCTGAAGCTGGCCATTCGCCGCGCCAAAGACGAAAAGAGAAAGGAGATGCTGGAGGGTCTCGATCGTGACCCCTGGGGTCGCCCATATCGTGCGGTGCGTCAAAAGCTCCGCACAACGGGCCCCCGCCTTACCGAGACTCTCCAGCCCAGCTTCCTGCAGGAAGTGGTCCAGGGCCTATTCCCGCAGCGGACGGAACACACGCCTCCGTCGATGGCCAGTTCGGTCGTAGACGACGGGGGCATTCAGGTCGATGTTACACCCGTCAGGGAATCGGAGGTAGGGGCGACTGTTCTGCGGATCCGATCCAAGAACAACACCCCAGGGCCAGACAGGGTACCAGCCCGAGTGATGGCCCGAGCCCTCGACCACATGTCGGACCGCCTCAGGGAGGTGTTGGACTCTAACTTGGCGTCCGGACGCTTACCTGAGTGCTGGAAGAGTGGGAAGCTGGGCCTTCTTAGGAACCGGGACGGCCTGCCGATTCGGTCGCGGCCTACAGGCCCATCGTGTTGCTGGACGAGGCGGGCAAGTTGTTCGAGAGGGTGCTCTCTGCCCGCATCGTCCGGCACCTCAGCGAGGTTGGCTCCGACCTGTCGGACGCCCAATTCGGGTTCCGAGAGGGGCGTTCGACGGTCGATGCCGTGATGCGCCTGAGGGCCGTGAACGAAGAGGCAGTGAGCTGTAGCGGCGTGGTGTTGGCGGTGTCTCTGGACATCGCCAACGTCTTTAATAGTCTGCCATTCAGCTGCATCAGGGAAGCACTCCAGTACNACCCTTTCCTTCCGACTGACGCAGGTGCTTTCCGGGCACGGTTGCTTCGGGAAGTACCTGCACTCAGTCGCGCGGAGGGAATTGAGTCCTGCCTGCCACCACTGTGACTGCAGTGAGGACTCGGCCCAGCACACGCTGGTGGTGTGCCCCGCTTGGGCGCCGCAGCGTCGGGCCCTCACTGCAGTCATCGGAGGAGATCTCTCGCTGCCGGCCGTCGTACGCTCCATGGCCGGCGGCAAGAGCAGTTTTACCGCGGTCGCGACCTTCTGCGAGGAAGTCATCTCGCAGAAGAAGGCGGCGGAGAGGGCCCGGGAGGACGATCTCCACTCGGACCCGATCCGCCGCCGGCGAACCGGGCGGCGGAGGCGCTCCTGACAGCGCCTCATGCCGCCCTGAGTGTGGTAGCGGATGGGCGGGACGGGTTTTCCCCCCATCCGCTTCACAGGCCAGCCGCGAGGGGGTGACGTTACGCGTGTTTTACGTCGCCTGAATTGAGAGTATTTAACATCTAGAGACGGTGTCCGCTTCTGGGCGGGCAAGCGCTGGGAGGGGTCCGGATGGCCTAAGAAGGCGGTTCCCGGATCTCTCCCGTCTCAGGCGCAGAGTGGCACACCGTGGTGGTTTAGTGGGTAGTCTGGCGAGTCAGTCAGGACTCCCACACGAAGCAAACCCCCTGTCCCCGCGGGGGGAGAGCGAAGTGCGTAAAGGCATTCCACCACGTAAAATCGTTGTGCTATTAATCTTGATATAATAAATATATCAATGACAACACACCCACAAAACCTGGGAAAATAAAAAATAAAAAAAATGTTACACTCACTACTATATCACACGTAAATACATAAATGATTGACGTAAATACATATAAATATCGCATCATGATTAAATATAATTTAAAAAATATTGCTTTAATTTGTTTTCATTGTTTTTCTTTGTTAAACTAATACATAATCCTGAGAGTAGGTTATTAAACTTATATCAGCATTTATGGGAACTCTTCTCCTAAAGGAGTTAAAAAAAGTATCGAAAGTTTGTGTAGGAGTCCTTATTAGTGGGCTATTATAAACATGAATGTATTATTCATATATACTTAGGTATATAGTTTTCTAATAAAGACATATAATAAACTTCCACGCGAGCAAAGCCACGGGCGACACCTAGTACCTAATAAAATATTCCCCAATATGTAATTTATATTAGGTAACCTATATTTAAACAATTATTGCTTAGTACATTTGTGGTTAGGTATGCTTACTGGCTAACTTATTTGGTTCCTAATATGTTAATAGTATCAAGTTACAGAAATAACGAAATTGAAATTACAGTTTTACATTAAAGTATATTCTGGTTGAATGGAATAAGAGTGTTTATTGCTTGGACTTAATCATGTCGCAATAGCACCTCACAAATAAATTATTAAGTACATTTGTGAAATACTACTCATTTTGAATATTATGCGAAATGTTGAGACGTTCTGATAACGCGGCAACTTCGCGTTGTTCTCTGATGTAAAACTTTGCCAGAAGTGTCCTCATTATTATTAGAATTGAAATAATTATCATTCTTAACATCTAATCTAGAGCTAATATTAACAGTACCGTTAACACTGTCAGGCAGGTGTAAGTCTGTCTATCGAAATACATGTTTCTTTATCTCCTATATAATAACAAACGTATTTTGCTTGTCTTTCTATGACGTTGCGTGAACCATCATAAGGTGGCTGAAGGGACTTTCTCATTAGATCGTTTCTAACGCATACATTCTACGTTCCAGCGTATCATTGTTTCATGTGAGTTTTACCAACAGTGTAAACATGGTGGCCACTTTTGTTTTTTTTTAATTTGCTCCTTTGGCCATTCAATCTGTTGCCATTTCAAGAAAATTTGGTATTTTTGTGGTGATTTTATTGCAGCCTGACATCTGGACTACCATCTCTTACCGGAGTATCTATAATTAACTACAAACCCAAGTATAAATACAGATAAACAGTTGTAAGAAAGGTGTGTGTGTATGTGTAGATGAAAACTTATTTATATTATGTAAATATGTGAGCTAGATATTAAATACAAAAAACTAATGATAAATATATTATTATCATTAAAATGTTGAGTTTTAAATATCCATAACAATCGCAGAGCGCACTGCATCTACCTACTTAAAAATTAATACATTACTATCTTTCTTGACACATTCAAACACACATAAATTGCACGTCTGTATTTTTTAATATATACGATTAAAATGTCCGAGAATTAACTAAATATAGTATAATTAACGAAAACAGTATTAAAAATAGGAGATNGGTTGCTTCGGGAAGTACCTGCACTCGGTCGCGCGGAGGGAATTGAGTCCCGCCTGCCACCACTGTGACTGCAGTGAGGACTCAGCCCTTACACGCTGGCGGTGTGCCCCGCTTGGGCGTCGCAGCGTCGGGCCCTCACTGCAGCCATCGGAGGAGATCTCTCGCTGCCGGCCGTCGTACGCTCCATGGCCGGCGGCGAGAGCAGTTTTACCGGGGTCGCGACCTTCTGCGAGGAAGTCATCTCGCAGAGGGAGGCGGCGGAGAAGGCCCGGGAGGATGATCTCCACTCGGACCCGATCCGCCGCCGGCGAACCGGGTGGCGGAGGTGCTCCTGCCAGCGCCTCATGGCGTAAGAAGGCGGTTCCCGGATCTCTCCCGTCTTAGGCGCAGAGTGGCACACCGTGGTGGTTTAGTGGTTAGTCTGGCGAGTCAGTCAGGACTCCCACACGAAGCAAATCCCCTGTCCCCGCGGGGGGAGAGCGAAGTGCGTAAAGGCATTCCACCACGTAAAATCTTTGTGCTATTAATCTTGATATAATAAATATATCAATGACAACACACCCACAAAACCTGGGAAAATAAAAAATGAAAAAAATGTTACACTCACTACTATATCACACGTAAATACATAAATGATTAACGTAAATACATATAAATATCGCATCATGATTAAATATAATTTAAAAAATATTGCTTTAATTTGTTTTCATTGTTTTTCTTTGTTAAACTAATACATTAACCTGAGAGGAGGTTATTAAACTTATATCAGCATTTATGGGAACACTTCTCCTGAAGGAGTTAAAAAAAGTATCGAAAGTTTGTGTGGTAGTCCTTATTAGTGGGCTATTATAAACATGAATGTATTATTCATATATACTTAGGTACATAGTTTTTTAATAAAGACATATAATCAACTTCCACGCGAGCAAAGCCACGGGCAACAACTAGTACCTAATAAAATATTGCTAAATATGTAATTTATATTAGGTAATTTATATTTAAACAATTATTGCTTAATACATTGGCAAAAATGGTTATGTATGCTTACTAGCTAACTTATTTGGTACCTAATATGTTAATAGTATCAAGTTACAGAAATAACGAAATTAAAATCACAGTTTTACATTAAAGTATATTCTGATTGAATGGAATAAGAGTGTTTATTGCTCGGATTTAATCATGTCGCAATAGTACCTCACAAAGCAACTTCGCGTTGTTCTCTGATGTAAAACTTTGCCAGAAGTGTCCTCATTATTATTAGAATTGAAATAATTATCATTCTTAACATCTAATCTAGAGCTAATATTAACAGTACCGCTAACACTGTCAGGCAGGTGTAAGTCTGTCTATCGAAATACATGTTTCTTTATCTCCTATATAATAACAAACGTATTTTGCTTGTCTTTCTATAACGTTAGGTGAACCATCATAAGGTAGCTGAAGGGACTTTCTCATTAGATCGTTTCTAACCATACATTCTACGTTCCAGCGCATCATTGTTTTATGTGAGTTTTACCAACAGTGTAAAAATGGTGGCCACTTTTGTTTTTTTTAATTTGCTCCTTTGGCATTCAATCTGTTGCTATTTCAACAAAATTTGGTATTTTTGTGGCATCGTACTCCTAGAGACTTTTCATTATTATATAAAATTTATTGTTCACATTAGTTACAGCTTAATCTAAAAACATAGGTCCACTAAACTGTTTTAAATAGTTTGTCTGTGGACTCAGTTAAGTCTCGATGTGAAATATGCTTGTTCACAACACTGTACACATGACACCCATGCATTAAACACATGCGTATGTACAATCCCATGCACTATGCACAGTCACATTTAGTTTTTTATCATAAAACATTAATTTTATTAATGTTTTATTTGACATCAGTTTTACACTGTTGATAAAACTGACACGAAACAATGATTTTATTGCAGCCTGACATCTGGACTACCATCTCTTACCTGAGTATCTATAATTAACTACAAACCCAAGTATAAATACAGATAAACAGTTGTCAGAAAGGTGTGTGTGTATGTGTAGTTGAAAAATTATTTATATTATGTAAATATGTGAGCTAGATATTAAATACAAAAAACTAATAAGAAATATATTATTATCATTAAAATGTTGAGTTTTAAATATCCATAACAATCGCAGAGCGCACTGCAGCTACCTACTTAAAAATTAATACATTACTATCTTTCTTGACACATTCAAACACACATAAATTGTACGTCTGTATTTTTTAATATATACGATTAAAATGCCCGAGAATTAACTAAATAAAGTATAATTAACGAAAACAGTATTAAAAATAGGAGATTGTACTTACGAATGTCCCATC
>PKRV01001119.1:0-33414 GCA_003709505.1 Hyphantria cunea
TGTCTTAAACCTTAAACCTTAAATTACTGACTTAAATCTAATTGCATAACAAATACTTAGTAATAAATTAATAGAACTGGTGAATTAATTTTTCTCTAGTTCTAGTTAATTAGTTCGTCACCTAGAGAGATTGTATTATCATCTATCATTATATACATGTCTATATTTTTTATTATTATTTTACGTTAAAAGTTGGTTGTTGTGGGTCAATGTCCTATGACGTGATATTAAAAATCCAAGTTTTTAAAGTAAAAAAGATTCCGTTCTGATAACATTTTTATAATATAAAATCAAGTCATAATCCCAAAACTGGAGTCAGCTTCTTAAACTATTGAATAGTTTTAAGCAAAATGTTTTTGGTGACTGTATATTTTTGGGAGAAAATAATTGACTCATTAATGAGGAATGTGTTCCACACCTGCACTTCTGTTTTCGTATTTTGTAAGTCATGGTATTTAGATTAGGTATGTGTTAAAATTTTTACTCTGATCGAAACCACCAATGTATTGGAAGAACCCGAACAACGCATCTGCCGCTTTTGGAGTTCCTCCTTCCGTATCCTATGACTGAGATACATCCCGGGATGACCATAATCACCTTCAAGCCAGGAAAGTGATCACTCTCATTTCTCTACACAGTATAAGACGCAACAGCGCGGTCTCCCTGGTAGCACCGGGGTGTCACCGTCTCGAGTCGCTTGCAGTGGTTATATCGCCCAATGTGTGGCTGCAGCGTCTGTTAGTTGAAGATTCGATTGCAACATTGACCTAGATGCCCAGCATGTATAGATTAGATAAATTATGAGAATCTTGCAGGCGTTTTTAATTATAGAAACCTATTCTTTAAATAAAACAATTTAACGCTAATAAGTTATCAAATGATTTCGTTGTTTTACCAAGAGACTGAAATAAAACGAGGTTGGCAAAGATCGTAATACGACCAGTAAATAATTGTTTAGATCTACAAATGCTCAAGTCAAAGGTAACAGGAATGCGACTGATATTTTTTGTAAATTAGTTTATCGAGTAAGTTGAATGAAATCGAATCTATAAGATGCATGGCTCAAATTACACTTGACAAAAAATTAAACAATACAGTAGAAAAGGTCCAGATGTGACCGAAAGCTGATGTAAGACTTTTAACTTAATATTTTGTTTGATTACAAGAATGCTACACGATGTATTGAGATTTATGACGTCTGACAACGTCTAATAAATATAACAATATTTAAATATTAAAGTGTAACTTACGGTACGATATGACATACTATTGTTCTTATAAATTATTATGAGATTATTAGAGTTGCATATATTTTGTTTTTGTACAAGTGACGTGTAACATTAACTGTAAATATTATGCAAAGGTTGTTAACAAAACCAATTTGTAGTATTATGATAATTAAATAATAATAGACTATCAGAGAACATATGTTTCCGTACTTTACGCTTATTATTGTAAGCCTTGTTTTTGTTTATTTTATTAATTAGTAAAATATACCTTCATATATTGCTAGTACTAGTGATTCTTCGCAGTTGCGCCTGCATCTTTAATCACAGCTGTGATGTTAAGTTTCATACACAATCTACGAGAAAATGAATTTCCTTCAATTTTTTTTCCTCACAGTAATAAATATTTTAATAGTTTGCGGCGGAGGGAATTCCAGAACTTAAACATTAACTAAACTAATTAACCTGTCTTTATTTTAACCCGGCTGCGGAAGAAAGAGGTTGTATACTTCTTTGGCACGCCATAGAGCTTATTTTTCGTGTCGTAATTTTATGTGAGGGGTGTCAATAGATTGGGTGCATCAAAATAAGAAAAAAAAAAATCATACGCAGTCGGTTTTTTTAAATTATTATTACTTGTATTCAATAACTTCTGTTCGCGGCTTCAACCGCGTCTATGTCGTATACAGTAGTAATCATTTTTCGAGTATTAACTCGAATCAGAAATAATGTAGCTTTCCATCGGTAAAGGAAGTTTCAGGGTCAGTGCAACACTCTTTTTCTATGTATGGCCCTGCCAAAATGACCCCACTCTGCCTGATGGAAAGCACAAGCAGAATCCAAAAATGGTGGTCACCATACTCATTGCAGACAATGCAACAATGCAGCATGGTGATGTGTCTGCATCATTGGGCCTCCGGTCTGGCACTCACCAACGAAAGACGATAATATGAACGCTATCGTTTGACGTTGAACTTCTGTGCGAGGCCCCTTTATAATATTTGTACAGATTAACATATAAACTGAAACTCTACACTCTTTGAAATTACTTCATATTATATACTTAAAAATATAAAAGTGTTGAGTTCTGGGACCAACTTATTGGAATTTAGTGTTCCTGAAGTAGCTTTTTACTAGATTGGCTGTATCGAGGAATGGACTGCTGTATCAGAATCTTTTATAAATAATAAATGTGTCGGATATCTGATACACAACGCTATCTAGTCCCATATTAAGCAGATACAATGGGCACAAGACAACAACAAAATTGCACGACTTTTTTCAATAATAATCGTGCTGACGTTCATTAAATCCAAACTAACACGACCCAAGAAGAGAATGGTACATATGAGACTGTTAGTGGTTGAATATCCTTAATATTTTAATTGCGTGGGCGAGTATTTGCTGTTATATGTGCACAAAGCACGCCATTGGCGTAGGCGCACCTACGCGACATATTTATGCGCATTTCGTCGCCAAATTTACGACCAACCAGACCCGAAGAGGCCACTACGGAAATTGAAAATATTTAAACTTTAATCAGTAATCAAGTTTTACCCAATGAGTGCAGCTAGGTCCAATTGAACCCATTCAGCTTAACTGCGTTGTTCGCAGATTGTAAACGTTTTTGTAAAGGGTACCACCACCTCAATTAATTTCCGAGATGACGTTTGATTTTATATCAATCACATAAGTAAATGATTTCACGGACCGTTTAATGTTCCCATTTATTTAAATGTTGACACTGCTATTGGATTACGTGGACAAATAGAAATTTTATGATCCAGGGTTTCTTCGTGACGAGCACATGCCTCACAAATGACCAACAGTTGTTTGTCTATTTACCCGTGAAAAAACAGAAAAAAAAATAATTACCATAATTATTTTACAGAAAATATCAACGAACGGGAAATGGTATAGCATAATGTTGGTTTTATGTTTTTCTTAATGAGGATATATTATATTTTACAGAAGCCGCATAGTATGACTCCTGTTTATGGTCCTCGTTACTTTTAAGTTTAATAGCGTGTTACCTGGTCAATAACCATTTTTAATTTCTTTATGTGCGTGTGAAAATCCCTTGGGCCGACAGCCTACTGGGGTTTTCCAGTTAGGTAGTGCAGCTTTGACGCTGTTCATATAAAAACACTAAAATCGCGATTAGAATAAGGAAGGGGGGGGGGGGGATTTAGTTGTTAAATATTTTACGACCTCTTCACATACCTACCATATATACTTTTTTTTTATAAAATTTGGTTGGATCAAGAAACGTGACACGAGGTTTTTATTTTTTCTTTGATTTGCTGATAACTCATATAAGTATAAAAGTTATCCTGATCGTGGTAAAATTTATGTTCTAAACGAAGTTTTTTCTGGCACGTTAATATGTTGGTAGTAATTCTTGAGGCCATTGATCTTAACCTTTTAAATTGGCCTTAAAAAAGAGGAAGTACTCAATTCGACTGTACACATTTCTTTATTAGTTTTGTGGTTGATTTCGAAAAAAACGTTTTAATTTGGAATTCGCAACTTCTTGTAGGGCTGGAAAGTTAAAGAATTGAGAATGTATGTGTGTAACTTAGACTGGAATTGTCTGGCACCCTGGGCCATTGTAGATTCATTGGTACCACGGTGACCCTAAAAGTATTCTACCCCTGGAAATAGAAGTTTTTTTAATTATGACATAATTATCTCGTATGTCCACTGAAAGAAAAGTTCTGAAGTTAGGACAGATAAATAGTTTCTTTATGAAGTAAAATTCTTTTTTTCATTCCTATTATCTAATTTTGAATGAAATTATATTATTATTAAATTATTATTGTTTCAGGGTTATCACCGGGAAAGAATGTGTTCAAGCAGGCGATTCAAAAATATCCGCAGCTACACGATATCGCCTACTATGATCGTATGGTGAGGGCAAATGGTTCAGACCTTTCTCTGAAATCCTTCTTTGTCTTACCAAGTAAGTCAACGTTTCTTAGCTTCATGCATTAATAGGTATTCTATGTTACTGAACGGGATTGGGAGAGGGCCGATCCGGAACGTAGACAACGTCGGCGGCGATAACAGCCTTCGATAGGGCCGCAAGCTGCCAGAGAGTGGGTACCTCTGGCAGCAGATTAATTGCTACGGTCAGCGGTAGAAGAGCAGCGTGGTCACAAAACTGCATTCAGGTCGCAACATTCGATAATTGGACCGAGGAAAGCTTAGGCTTCCCCCCGGACAGAGTCTATATAGGCGCGGCGTCAATCCTGAGGGGTATCTGAAATAACATGGTCCAGGTCCTCCTCAGAGCAGGGCCCCTGAGACCGGCCACCGGGTTGGTAGTGGCTGTGGTCAGTCCCCAAGGAGCCAGAGATCCGATGGGATTATCCACACGTCAACAAAAAAAGTATTCAATTTTAAATAATAGTCGGAAAATTTAATGGCTTTAAATATCTTTTGCGCATTCAGAGATATTAGACAAGTTAAAATTCTTTCTTTTTATGTTTCCTTTTTAGTAAATAAGCATAGGGCTTTTAGCCACATTATTTATATCTCTCGAAAGCCCTCTCCTGCCTACTTCCTGTCTAGGAGTAGACTATTACAGTGCCCATTTTATAAACACGGGAGTCTAATTGGCATGGCAACCTTATCTACCTGTATTTATTGGTACACCTAGTACATTTGCCAAAACTATTACACATATGTAAACGTTTACTCAAACATTAAGTATTAGTTTTCTCAACTATTTATTAGGTTTATTTAACATCTTATAATCTGAGATAATGTAGTTTTATTATGTGTTTTAAATAATATTTGTGTTTGCAGAGTGCGATGATACGACCTTCAGAATCTTGTATGACATAAAGGAATACGATCCTTTACTGGACTCCTCAAATATGTCTGAAGCTGACTGGATCAAAATTGCTAAAGACGTGAAAGTAAGTACTCGATATAGCGGGGGAGGGGTTAGGCGAGCATTAACCCACTTTATAAGATACTGCCCCGGCTTCTCTCGGGCTCTTTACTTAAAATATCAGGCCGGCAACGCTCTTGTGACGCCTCTGGTGTTGCGGTAATTGCTTGCTATCAGGCGATACGTCTGCTCATTTGCCCCCTATTTAATAAAAAAAACATATAATATAGCCTACGTTACCCAGAAGAATGCGAGGCTAAATTTTCCCGACGTCTTCAAAAAATATCGTTATATTTTAGCCAATATACTCAAAAATTTTATACTTTAGTTATAAAAATATTATTATTACCTCAAGAATCACTCTATCTTTTGGCAAACTTACGAAGAGCAGACCTGGGCCTGAAGTCAGCCCAAAGTAAAATGAGACTAATCGCGTCCATATGAGCAGGATTAGCTCCACGTAGGTCTGTATCTTTGGCCGCTTCTCCTTTCGGTGTTGTGGTGGACGATGAACTAGAATTTGTAGATAAAAATCTTTGTGTGTTGCTCTTCGTGTTAAAGAACTAAAAAACCTCTCTTAAATGTTTAGGCTTATTTCTACCTTCTAATGAGTTAAACTCACGCTTAAGCGTGACCTTTTCCTGATAATAAACTAATATATAAAACTCATTTAGGGTTGATTTATTGTTTTAATAAAAACTGAAATGTTTAACCACAAAAAGATCCGTATCCCAAAAGTAATATCAACGTAACCGGTTTTAAAAACCTAATAGAAGTTAAAAACTAAACATTATATTCTAAATAAAGTTTAGAATATAAGGGGAACTCTTACACGTGAAAACTTTACTTCACATGGGATGAATTTCAATAAACTAGAAAATTCGTTCGGGAAATATTTTGTTTGAAATCCTACTATATCATAAATGTGAAAGTTCGTGAGGATGTTTTTTACACTTTCAAGCAAAAATTACTAAACGGATTTGGATGACAGTAATATAGCTTATACATCAGAAAAACACATGAGCTACTATTTGCCGCGATAACCGATATATACGCGGGTGGAGCCGCGGGCATAAACTAGTAAAACATATTTTTTTCTAAAGTGGTTCTTAAATGACAAAAAAGTTTTGAGGTAAAGTCAAAAGAAAATCATGCAGCTAAACTAAAAACCTCCTCCTCTTATTGATGTATGTAAAAAGTAAGTAGATTTCAATTATAATAATTTTTTTTATAGAAATACTATGAGCAGTATGATGGATTTGTTATTCTCCACGGCACCGACACTCTTTGCTATACTGCCTCTGCTCTTTCCTTCATGTTCGAGAATATTGGCAAAGGTGTCGTCCTCACTGGTTCACAGGTAAAAATCCAAACATTTTATTGATTTATCCTTTAACCGCGTTATTTATTTATACGTGAGGTGACGGAAATCCGTGTGGTGACAAACCAAAAAAATACTATTCATCAAAGAGGTGTCATAAGTGCTGACTAAGACAGCATACTACTATGGACGACAGCATTGTGAATAGAAGAAATCTTGACAAAAACCGGGACAGACCCGTGTTTCACCTAAGTTCTTCACCTGGGTCAATTATGGGGCTAAGAATAATGGCAAAGGTGTCCAGGTAGAAATCCAAACATTTTATTAATTTCTCCTTTAACCGTGTTATTAATTTATTTGTTAGGTGACGGAAATCCGTGTGGTGACAAACTAAAAAATACGGAATATCATCACGCCTATTCATCGAAGGGGGGGCGTAAGAGCTGACTAAGAGAGTAAACTGCTATGGATAACAGCATTGTAAAGAGATGAAAACTTGACACAAACGGGCACAGACCCGTGTTTCACCTAAGTTCTCCACCTGGGTCTGGGTCGCTGATGACATTAGTGTACGGTGATGTAGTTAGTTAAATATACATCCTGTGATGCGAGAGACTTTAAAAATATACATAAAACGGACACAAATAATACTATAACTCGGAACAAGAATTTTTGGATCGCAAACTGTTGTCCCATATGGGAGTTGAACCCACAAAACTCGAGGAAGTGGCTTGCTGAACGCTTAAACCATTTGGTCAACCGTACAGTCAAAGATTGATTATTAATTACTAGTATGTAATGTAATGTGAATATATATATTTTATATATGTGTAAATGTTAATAGATATATTTTTAAAATTTCCATAATGCTAAGCTATTCTAAATTTTTGTATACCTAATATCCGTATCTTGCTTGCCTGTAAGACATCGCCGAGCGTGAGCGATAAGGAACCAACTGTTACATCTACACACTACATGCAACTCATACTCTTGTAATATGTTAACTGTGTACGTTCAAGGTAAAACAATCATCAGTTGGATCTCGGGACCCTGAATAGTACTCAAGCTTCACCCAGGTGGAGAGCCTACATAGGTGAACCCATAAACCATATCATTCCGTCAGGACAGTGGTATAGAAGACTAAAGTTTCCTTTTTGAGGAGATGCCTTTATCGAGCACTGAACTATTACTAGATTCTTGATGATGATGATCTTTGAATCTTGCTGAAACTAACTACAAGCAATAAAAGTGTTTCTTCTTAACATCACAGATCCCTATTTTTGAGCCCAGGAGTGATGGAGTGGATAATTTTGTAGCATCGTTAATAATAGCTGGTGGATTTAACATTCCTGAAGTAACAATATTCTTTTATGGCAAGCTGTTTCGTGGTAACCGGTACGTTTATGAATAAGTATATTTTCTTTTATAAACAGCATGGATCAAATAATCAAAAGTAAACATTCAAGAATTATCGAGTTATTTGGTTTACATTATTTCTTCTTTATTCGTAGATTCACTTATTTGCGATTTGTTATGTAATAACCTTTTTATTTGATTACGTGATTTGTTAGATGAACTGCTACAGTTTTAATCAAGTCTTTAAAACTCGGTCCACGTAACTACCTAGTAAGTTATTAGAAGCATAGTTTTCGTAATCCACCAACAGTAAATTTTAAAAGTTATTAAAAATGAATGTAGGTGATTTGAAAGGGCTTACATTTCAGTATATAACTATGTACTTAGCCTGTAAGGTACAACTTTGAATGACTGTGTGTCTGTCAGTGTATCGATTTCTGTCTGTGTGCAGCCTCATAATAATGAGCCAAGTTTTACTAGATTTGATGTTTCTTGATTGGTTTTACTGGCTCTTAGATATAATTTATTAAGTTTTCTGTAGAAAATTTTTATCACGATTTGTTGTACCTGTACTAATTAGTACTATTTATACGACAGAACTCGCAAGATTTCGGTAAACAACTTCTTTGCGTTCAACTCTCCCAACGCTGAACCAATTGTCAAAATGGGAATCGAGATGGAAGTAAATAAGGCAGCGATTTTCAAGCCCAACGTTATTGACAAGTTTCATCTCCATCCCCATATGTCCAAAAACGTGGGCTTGCTGAGAATATTCCCCAGTATTGGAATGGAAGCCGTGAGGTCAGCATGCCAGCATCCAATTCAAGGTAAGTAAATTACCATAAGCTATTAAAAAAAAGTTTTCATTCCCCATGAGAACATTTTCATCCTTATAGCTTGGATAATTGGAATTCTAAAACATTGGGTCCTTTTCAAGACATTTTTATCCTTTTTTTACGTGTGGAAATCCCCTCGGGCCTTCACCCCACAGGGATTTGCGGTGGGGCAGTGTGTCAGAATCGAACCGACTAAAACCACACGGTGCGCCACTCTGCGCCTGAGACGGTAGGGATCCGGGAACCGCTTTATTACGATATCCAGACACTTAAGACATTTGTACCCACGCACAACCATTCTATGACACCATAGAGCAACATAGGATGGTGGACTCGAGGGGAGTAATCATAGAGTATTTTAACAAAACAAAACAGTCTGTCATTCTGTATGGGGTTAAAATCTTCACACGTACACATGTTAGACTCATATACGAAAACAAATCGCCTGTCATTACAAAAAAACATAAAATTTAAAACAAAACATTCAAAATGTCACACACACAAACTATGTGTCATAACAGTGTAATGCATTAGCCCATTTGGGCTTATAGTTTGACAGAACCACTACCGCCGTGTTACTCTATGTATGAAACAAAATGTCCTGCGATATTTGCCGACTGATACGCCCTTAAAACGTTTAAGGAGAGATAACACTCCTTTCTCAAAGGATGGCAACGCGCTTGTAATTCTCTAAGTTGCTGGCATTCATGGTCATCGGTCGTCACTTTTCATCGGGCGCTCAGTTTCCATCATACTGCTGTTTTTCCCTCTCTGTCATAAAAAATACTTTGTTGTCAAGATACTTACTGAATTATTAAAAAAAATTACCCAGACTGCATACACATATTTTTTTATTTTGATATACCCGGTGTCACTCTCACGTCTAAGACGAATCTAATGACACCACTCGCATAAAAATACGACAAGTCATTAAGGCTCAAGGGCGTGCCAAAGAAACATTCATACACACATACATACATACACTCGAAAAACATAACATTTCTTCTTTCGCAGTCGCGTAAAAAAGTTTTAAAAAATTGAATGCGGCTACGTAAAAACAGTTGATAATATTCACATAGCTTATGTCACCCGGGCCATTATTACGAATCTCGTTCAATAAAATTTAAAGTTTAGTTGTTTATACATTACGGTATACATACAAACAAACAGACTGCCATACAAATTATCCTTTCATTTGGCTTCATCGTAGTTATGTTTAAATATACCTTCATCTTATCTGTTAATATTTTGTACTACGTTGTTAGTTTCGTCACCGTTTGTGTTAATGTTTGAGTGTCACATTGACTAAGTCTACTAACAATACGTCAACACTTAAGAAAATATTTGGTCCGTTTGAGACTGTATTAAATTTACAATAACCATAACATTTAAGGATATTTTTTTTATTGCAATCATACCGATAACGTAGTATAGGACGCGTTCTGGCCTGAAGGTGGGACAACTGACGTAAAAGGAATGGCAGCAACTGGATGCAGAAAGCAATAGACCATGCTCTGTGGTGTTCCTTGGGAGAAGCTTATATCCTGCAGTGGAATGAAATGGGTTGATGATGATGAATCATACCGATTAAGGAATAAATTAACATTGTTGAATGATGTACTCCTTGCCAATTTCATCAACGGCGTCTAGTCTCAACAGAGATCAGTCAACTTCATGTACACAACAGCTTCTGTACAGATACAGTTGCTTTCCCTCTGTGTACTCACTCTTATAATCCGTTGGGAAGGTTATCCGAAACGACCCGGAGAGTTATCAGACGCAGGACCGATGGCTTTACGTGCCTTATGCCACACGAGGGTGAACAAGCCAACTCCTAAAATCCAGTTATTGTGCTTTTCCATAGTTGAAATACTATTTTTCGGTTTTACAAGGAAATCAAACTCTTGAACGGCATTCGCATATGAACAATAAAGCAGTTTACACCTTGTTGATTATTTATTTTAATTCAAGACAAATGTTTCATACGCTATTGTCAAAATATCAGGAAAATTTTTTTTAATCATATAATAAAAGTAAAATTTTATCATAAAATAATCTCTTAATTAAATATGTATAGTTATTGAAAAGTAAATGTCAGTTCATTATAAATTACTTAGTGTTTTTTTTTGCTATATAATACGTTGTTTGTTAAAAACAGTTACGCCATCTTAATCACGTTTTATTTAATCTGACTAGCTGTTATCTTTACATCCCACCTCTCGACGAAATTGTTCAGTAACTAGTCACATCCTCAATTATATCTTACCAATATGTTGGTCTATAAAGTGCCTAAATAGTTACTTCTGTTAAGTGAGTACTGTCCTTTATTGTCGTTAATCAAAAGTTGAAATTATAACCAGTTTATACCATTACCAGGTTATACCTTTGGCTTTATACCATCCGATGGAGATTCAGCAACCGAACTTAAATAGGTACCTACTAGAAAAATAACAACCACAGCATGTTATTAGGGCTTCCTAATCCAGGTTGTTATTCCTGCATTGACTATTCTTATATTGGTAATTTAGGTCCAATTAACCTACATGACTGTTCCAGGAATTTCTGATGTGTAAAGCTGTTGTCTTGTAATGTAAAACGATTTCCTTAGAGTTCGCTTCGCATGGAGATAAATGTTTTGTCAAACAGGATTTAATAACAAAAGTTTATAAGTCTTATGTATGTATATTAAAAAGACTCGTTATTCAGTTTTAACCTAATAGGTTCATTACAAAGTTTAGCAATACTGACAATATATGGAGTGATCATTGTTAATACATTGAGAATTTAAGATACATCCGAGAGTCAGAGTGTACGTTTAAAGACGTCGGTCCCGGTTGTCATACAAATATCTGTTTCAATCGTTACGAATGATTGGAGCTTCAAAAAGTCCTACAACTAGAAAGTTGTAGGACTTTTTGACTACGATGTAGCTTTATGGATAGTAATCCATAAATCTCTGATATTGCCTGGAACTTTGGCTGTGGAGGTGTAAAGACAGTCGCTAACCGCGTAATTTTGTAAACTTAAAGTCGATCCCTAATCTAGTTTAAGTAAAGGCCTGGAAGTTAACTGTTCATTATAATAACATATAAAACTAGATTAGGGATTAGAAGCTAATACGTCTCTGTCTATTTCTTCCCTTATCATCCCACCTATAAAGTAAAGGTAGAAGCATATGTACGTTATTATAATATACTGGTTGTATTCTATTCCACAATTCACAGGTTACTTTTCACAAGTCACATTCTACAAAGTACGAGATAGAATCAAAAACAAAAAATCTCCAATAATTAAACTAACTCTAACATCACTGTTTATTAATTTGGTCTTTTGTTCCCGATAAATACCTGAAAATACTACATTGAATAGTAATGATACAGGTTTGGTGATTGAAGCATATGGAGCGGGCAACATTCCAGCTACCCGCCATGACATTGTGGAGGAAATATCGAAGGCAGTGCAGCGTGGAGTGATCATTGTGAACATAACTCAATGTACTACTGGAGCTGTCGCACCATTATACGCTACGGGTCAAGTTAGTTATTTGTTTTTTACTTTTTATGATGAGAAGCAAATGCCTGTTTTTGTGTCCTCTTTATATTAATTTGTGAAATACTTCGTATCTAAGGTTGCAGACATAGATTTTCATAAATTGGAATACGTACATAATGAACTGCCTGATTGGTGTAGTGGTTAGCGTAAGCGACTGCGGGTTCGACTCACAGTCACTCCATGTAAAAACTGATACTCAAGCAAAACCGGCTGAACTAGTAGCCGACCCCAAATCTTAGGAATAATAAAGGCTAGAAAAATGAAGATGAAAAATGAACTTAATGAGATCAAATATAATAAAATATTATAATTAGGTATATTATTATGTAAAAGATGTTTAAAGGGTGTAATTTTTTTTAATGAATAATAGTCATTGAAATGAATTACCATAGCTTAGTACCGGGCTCTGTGGTGTGCCTTTAGAGAGGCCTATGTCAAACATTAGCCAGCTGATGGTGATGATTAATTTCTTAAATAACTTAATTAACGACGATTTTCTATGAGGGCTCTATATTAATATTCATCCAATAACTGAACTGACGTGACTATTGATCTCGATGTTTTCTCATACCTAACGGTACATTCCACAATCAATAACGATAACCCTTACTGATATTATTGTCCATCAAAGACAACAATATAATAAAATTGAGGCAAATGACCTATGAAATATATGTAAGTAATTATGAAGCATTCTAGAATCAAACTCACATGTACTTCATAAAATGCCGACAATCTAAAATGTAAATTAAATATTTTAAAGCATGTATTAATTCGCATTAAAGTCGTTAATTTTACCTTTGATTTCGAAAGCACTGTGTGTATTTTTATTCTTAAATAGTATATATTATACACAGAAAGACAAATCAATGTTTACAACTGGGTCTGTTAATGATAATACACAAATAAAACAAACGGTTTTCAACGAGAGCCCCTCAATTAGCCTGCACATACAAGTTTTAAAAATATTACTAGGAATTTACTATTTGCGATTCAATGTTTAGTAAAAAAAAATGGATGGTGCACTCTAGCATAATAAAATACATGTTTCAGGAGTTTCCCACTTATAAAAAGCGGTTATTTAAAATTCATTCTATAATTTAGTGAAAACATGTCTCATACTTATTTTAACGTATGCTTTTTTACATTTGCACTGTTTACAGGCTATTGCAAAAGCTGGTGTAGTATCAGGTTACGACATGACTCCTGAGGCGGCTCTCACCAAGTTATCGTATGTTTTGTCCAAAACTGATCTTACATACGATGAGAAAATCGAGGTAAGTTATCATCGTTAGCAGCCTTTAACAGTTCGTTGCTGGACATTGGCCTCTTCTAAGAAAGGAGGCTTTGACCTACAATACCACGCTGCTCAGATGAATTTAAGTTTTCTTTTTCTTAGCTATATGGTGAATAAGGTTAGTTATCACTGAACAAAATTACAGGTTACTTTTTTGAGCTTGTATGACAAGAAATTTTCCCGTTATTAATATACATTATTTATAATGACTTTAAGCAACGGATAGGTTTTTGGTATTTTCACCTTTAAATAGTTGCTAAATCACACACATGCGTTGTTTATAGTTATGTCTGTTCCGTGGCGAAGTTTTGCAAAATATTTTTGTTAAAAATATATAATTTTACTCGTTACATGACATAAAATAAGGTCGGACTTTGTCATTTATAATTTGGTTAAAGGTAAAATTAAATTGAAATTACCTTATTGCATTTTGAAAGCCATCGTTTTATATTTTACCAAAAGCAATGGGCTTCCATTGATGGGTATTTCATACTTCAAGAAACTTTCAAATGTGTACATTGTGAGAGTCGGTACATAGCTTATTCTTTATTTGATTTTATTTTACGAAAGTATCTTTTCTCCATATGAGATGTATAAAATTTAATTTATATGTTCCAACTAGCCTTTGCCCGCAAATGTTGATTATCGCAGTAAAGAGTTACTTATTTTCTTCCTCTGTAATGATAGCAGTTTAGCCGTAACGGATAGATAGACAGAGTTACTTTCGAATTTAATATGCTAAAATTATATATTAGAATTACTATTGCTTTTTAAACTATTTGAAAAATAGATTTTTCTAAGTATAACCATTGTATGTTTTACAGATGATGGGCCAGAATATCAGAGGAGAACTGACAAATATGACATCTATGGTGTTCCACGTAAGTGATAGTTATTTTTCATATATTCCTTCAAGTAAATAAAAACAATAAAAGTATAATATTCTTGTAGGTGCCGAAGTCGTTCTCAAAAATTTTTAAAGTACAAATAATATGTCTAGCATCATTTTACCAATATTTTTTGTTATAAAAAGGGCGGAGGATATCAGGGTTTATATAGACAGCTGCTAAAATGACTCTTCTAGAGCTGACAGGAAGAGAAACTAGAGTAGAATCCACGTGTGGTGGTCACCATCCGCATTGTGAATGCATACATTGCACTATGGCGGCCTTGTATGGATGCTTTTAGACTATCCTGTCAACTGGTATTGACAAATTAAGTATTACCTATTATGAAACCTCGAAGTTCTCAATTATACATATTCTAGGACCAAACATTGAAAGACGCTCTGGCAACCAGTCTCAACATTCAATCACCGAAGAAGCTTGATGAAGTAACCGATAATGTTTTCTCTTCACTACTGCTTTACGGCATCAAATGTGGCGACGTAGATGTTGTGAAAAAGCTATTAGGTGAGCCACAATGAAAACACTTTCAAAGATAATTAACTGATGATTTAGTTTTGGATAGAGTAGATTCATAATATACAAGGCACGAATTGTGTTGCCTGATGCACTGATGCATGACTTATGACGAATGGGCATGATGACAATAACCAAGAACCACTAAAATTATGTATTTATTTGATGAAATGGGGTTCATAGATTATAAAAATTAGTATTTTTTTATTATATTCGTATTTATTTTCATATATCGAGCGAGATTCATAGTTAATTAACTAAAATAAAACTACAAAATACAGTAATCCGCCATGTTGAGTTGAGCACCAGTCGGAGCGATTTACGTCACTTATGCATGAATGTCACTTTGTTCGGATATAATCGACGATCATTTTACTGTTTTAAGAGCTATAATGGTCACTAGTTGACTATTAGTGACGTCGCGTCTTACACAAACAGACGACATGATATCCCCTAGCGTTTTTTCGTGAATTTTAAGCTTAAAATTTAAATCGCAATTTTTACCTAATAACACTTCATTTTTTGTAGAAATATAACTGTTTTGAAAATAGGAGATATTTCCGAACATTATAAAAAGTTTTTCAAAATTAGTCATCATGCCTATTGGATTGTAAATGAAACCTTATAATTTTTCTTTTAAAAAGCAACTCTTACACTACTAAAACATCCTGAGTCGCGGGGTACTGTATATACGTTTATATAGTCTCCTGTAATAAAGACACAGGATATTTTCCCAGTGCGGGAGTTCTTTGTGTCAACTTTATATGAAATGGACACAAAAAACATCGAGACTCGAATTAATAATTTGTAGATTAAAATCTACGTTAGACTGGAACCCACAATACTCGGCGTTGCAGAAAGCGAAGTAACCCCTTAAGCCACTACAACATCGGTTTTTATACAAATTTAATTTTTAATATTATTGCAGATTTGGGTGCAGATGTGAATGCAGTTGACACGGAAGGCAAGACGCCTCTCCACGAAGCAATTTTGCAAGGAAATTCCAATATTGTTGAGTTTTTGCTTAAGAATGGCGCCAATGTGCACTACAAGACTAAGTATACTATTTCATTACTGTTAATGTTTTTGAACGAAAATCTTTCAACCCTCTTCCACATAAATATTAACATAGCATAACGTAATTGATTCAGAGCTGTTTATCAAAGTTATGCTAATGGTTCGAGTTTTTTTATAGAATAGAGGGCAAACGAGCAGGCGTACACCTAATGGTTAGCGATAAAGTGTAAACTGCAATAATAAGAACAGTCTTTTTTATTATAAGACCAAAATTATCTACTTCTTTTCTTTAAAAATAATTACTGAGGTTACAAAAAATTTGTGAAATTGGTCCGGCTGTTCAGCTGATGGCCTTACATTCGAAACAGAAGCAATTTCACTAATTATTTCGATTCTTTTGAGCAATCTGCCCCCTAGTCTATCAATACAATACAGTCAATATATGATCTATCGATACCCTGAGTATTAGTTGGCTGATTTGTTTTTTTTCTAATAGACATGGCGAATGTCCGCTCATCACAGCAGTGCTTAAAGATGATGTGAAGATCATTGAAGTTCTTCTCAAGTGCGGCGCTCATCTGACAAATGCTGACAATCCTTCTATCACTGACATAGTGAACATGGCAATCAGGTCAGGCTGCCTGAGGAAATTAGAGTCGTTGAAAATCGCCGGAGCCAGTTTCGACCTTCGAGATGAACTTTATCAAACACCGCTGCATAAGGTAAGACACAAATCATAAACAACATTTGTTGGACCTTAATCTATAATTGTGATTGGGTAACATAGTTCCTGGAATAGGTATAGGTACGGTCTATTTCGCAGTGGAAATATCTTGCAACCGATTTTGTTATGTAAGTTAAAACTGATGGACATTATCTTCTCTTTCCTATGTATAATATCTTGTTTTATCCCATAGCTCCTGTATAAACTTATCCCAACTATGCAGGTCACATTGTGAAATCGTTTGTTAGAAATAATGGAGCATACTATAAGATTTTATGACAGTTAAAACTCAGTACAAGCTGTATATGGCATGCGTTGCCGGAAACTATCCCAGAAACGCAGTAACTTTTTTTAGATTTTTTTTGTATGGCCCCGCTTACATGACTCTACTCTGCTTGATATGGAAAGCATAAGCAGAATCCAAGAGGGGTGGTTACCTCCATTTTGCAAAGGATCAGGATTTGTACCTATTCCACCACGACTTACTGGTATTAAACACTATTGTATATTTTAGTTGTCCACATATGAAAAATTGGAGACATCTATAAGACTGCTCATTGTATGGCTTCTTAATATATTTCTCTCCATCTGTACTCTGCCTCTAAGTGGAATATTAATACTACTATTCAACAAACGATCTGACTAAAGCAAAAAATATTTTTAGTACTCCATGTTTAAAACAGAGTTTGTTTAGGAGCTAACAATTTTTTATATTTCAGGCTGTGATCTGCAATTGCCAGGGCGCGGCTGAGTACTTGATACAGCAAGGAGTCAGCGTAAAATCCAAAGACATTCTCGGAAACACTCCAATTGACTACGCCAAGAGACTCAACAGATATAGTATTAGTTCGATTATGGATTTCTCGGGCCCGAATGGCACTGGCACTGTATAAAGTCTCTTTAACTAAATATGTAGATTCACACTTGATCAGCAAGGTGTTTTGAAGCGAAGTGGGAATTACGGTGCCAGAGGACTGTCATCGATTATCGTTATTCCAAGAGCATATTTGCCGTGGAGTTATAAAGTGCAAAATAGTTTGATTCTCTTTACAAATTTAACGCACCAATATGCCTGTTTTTTCATATTCCCACGATACACGAAAAATATGAGGCCCTTAAAAACAGTGACGCAAGATGTTTGTAAAAAATTCTTGAAATTTTATAAAAAAGGGATTATTGATCATGCTGCAATCTTCAATCTTATGAAGAAGAACCGACAAGAATCTGCATTAAACCAGCAAGACACTCCGTAGAGCTGTCAAAAAATTCCATGAAATCATCCACTTTTATTCTTCCGTGTATACACCAAAGTTTAAATGTGGAAGCTGTTCTTATAAATGTGGAAAAAAATTGTCGGTTTCTTCAGTTGTCAAATATACAAAAATCATGATATATATTTACTAGAGAGTTACAGTAAAGAACATATTATGTTCTGCCCAATAAGAATCCTGGTTTGAAGTTTTATGGTTAAACTTCGTCTCAGACTATTTTCCTAGAAGAACGAACGAACTATCCGGAGCAGTTGTAGCACAGTATATGGTGGAACACATCATGTTTTTAAAACAAATTTATGTTTTTAAAAAGCTGTCCCTTTTGAAATTAAAACACTTACAACACTTTAAGAAGAAAATTTTATATTGTTGTTAAATAATATATTATCTACAAATATACTTGCTTTAAATGAAAATATTTTATTATGCCGTGATAGTATTTTAATTGAAATTTTTTTAGAAATAAAATTATTACCATTTAAAACAAAGTTTTCTGAAGAAACAAATTTTTTTTAAAACTACTCTATAGATTGTTGCTTAGCATTAACTCGAGACGATTATTTAAGAATCGTTAAATTTCTAGCCTAAACTTCGTCAAGTTGCATTCTACAAACGTAAACATTTATAGAAAACTAACAAATATAAATAGGTCAAAACAAAAGCTAATAAAATATAAGAATAGAGTCTTAAGCGTTTGTAAAAAGAAAATTGATGCCAAAACCCTGGCAACTTGGTTAAGGATGCTGAATAGAATTCGAACTCGCAACACTAGGCCTAGCATGTTATATAGCGTAGTATATGAGACCACCACTCCGCCATGTAAACGAGACTACAGTACAAGAGCCGGTGAAGATCGACTTACACCATCTGATAACCAGATCAAACTTGTTTCTTTTTGAAATTGTATTTATAATTAACATATCTGTGACATTTAGCGGTAGCGTGCCTATCGGAAAACTGTCATGACTTTTAAAATTTAATTTATTTATAACACATTTTTTTTCATCCCTTTCAGTCTATTGATAGCCAACTAAATTTATTCCCAAATGTTAATTTTCTATGTAAAGAATATACCTAAGTAGGTATGCTTACTTATTTCTATATATCTTCCTGGCAACAGCTATGAACAGGTAAATCAATATAGGTGAATACACCGTGCTAATAACTAATCAAAATGGGTGGCGCGATAAAGGTTATTTAATAAGTAATCTAATGATAAAGGATTGCCCGAGAAAAAAAAGAATCAATAGAAATTAAGAAAATTAGTCTTGACAGCTTTGCGACACGGAATCTATCATAGGGGTGTTCATGAATAAATAATATTTTAAATAAAATGTGTCTCATCTGGTTATCAGATGGGTGTAAGTCAATCTAAGCCGACTCTTAAACCAATATGAGCGATTGTCTTTAGACGATCACCGTGACGATTGTTGAGATTGAGTAGATATAAAATAAACTCACACTAAGGCTTTTGAGATCCTAGTGCCAAAGCCTAAACGGCCTCAAAAGCCTTAGTGCCACATCCATGACAAAAACATCAGCTCTATCGTTACAGTGACTGCGTTCGTAAACAGTCAAGAGCGAGAGATAATAAACTCACCCTAGGGCCTCAGAACTTTGTCTGGTCAGCTCAGGTTAGCATGCGAAATCGGCCTTGCTGTAAACTAAAAACCGACAATATTTTACTGCACGCACAGTGTTGTAGTTAAAGCGGTCGCCATATCACTGTCTATTGCACTAAGTGTTGTGGGTTCAAACTCCACATAGAACACCATTATGTTAATCACTAATTGTTGTTCTGAGTTTGGGTTTTCTGAGTCCGTTTCGCTTATGTTTGTAAAGTCGCAGGATATATTCCTAATTCGGGAATCATCTTTTATCAACAAAAAGGAATACCTTATAAATTACATTTACTATTTCTGTTTTTGATTTACTATACATCAAGTTTCATTATGAGTATACAAAAACACAGATAAGTCCAGGCAATCAAATAGTCAAAATAACTACTTAAAAGTACTCAATAAATATCTGGTGCGTTAGTGAACAGTGCCAAATTGCTCATCAGAAGAGGCATGTGATGTTCCTGGATTGGACAAGGGCTGTAGCTGTTGCAACTGCGGCCGTGTAACCCAGAGATCAAAGCATCTTCCACGGATGAGGAGTTCACCATGGCTGACAGCAGTTTGTTACTGCAAGAGTTAAAATATTTGTTATTCTTTAGTTTTATCAATGCATCTTCAGTTTCCAACAGAACAGAAAATATTTCACACTCTTTTAATATTTTATATCGTAGTGTTCCAGAGATCTTAAGTAATGAGTCAGTCCGTAGGAATAACATGTTAGAAGAGAGCTGAAATAATCTGAGAATCTAAAATGAATGCTGAAAATTTCATAGGGGTGTTAAACATTATCATGTTTATATTTCGTCATCATCATCATCTATATACCTACAATGTTCACTAATCGCGTCACCGGACACAGCCACTGTTGAGAGAGAGTTGATGCTGATGAGCACAATTTTACAGTAGGCTCTGTGATAGGGAACCAAACGTAGTTTATGACGTCTAAAAATACACTTTAATACTCCACCACTGAGGCACCCATGGGTTTCAGAATATAATGAATCAAAAACAATCCTTGATCATATAGTAATTACCAGAGGAACTGACAGATAAACGTCTGTCGAGTGCACATGTGTGGGTGTGTAAATAAGTAAATAAATAAATATTTTCGGGCGGATCGTTTTTTGTTTTTGTGAAAGACGGTCCCCATTTCATGTCATCCACATTTTTTATATTTTTTATCATTAATTCCATCACGACGAAGACTTGAAGACTTGGAAGACTTAGAATTGAAGACATTAAATACTTGACATTGGCAGAAATAGCTGATCCGGCTGGTTGCCATATCATCAAAAGAAGAATATTTTCGGGCATTTTAACACACAACGGCCTCTAGCCCCAAACTAAGCTTGTATTGGGGGTACTAGACAACAGATCTTAATACATGTCCGATATATACTTTTGTTTGTAAATACATACATATTACACATACAAAACGCCCAAATTCCGAAAAAAATATTTGCATATCATACCAACATTTGTTCGACTCAGGAATCGAACCCGAGACCTCCAGCACAGCAGTCGCATTCGCCACCACTGCGCCACCGAGGCAATGAGGATTTTTGTCACACGCTAGAGCCCTAGGAACTAATTATAATGAATTTTTACATGTGAGGTGACACATAAATCGCTTGATATTGAAAGAATGTAATATATATAATATACTTACTTAGTAATTTGACTGAGTATCGCACGAGGGTCTGCAATGTCATTCTGTGCAGCCCAGCATGCAAGGCGGAGCGAGCATCCTCCAAAACCATCACTGTTCATCAGCATTCGTTGTCCTAAGTCTAGCAACGTATCAGAGCTGAATTCGGCGTTTTTTATCACTGGGAACATTATATTTATATAAGAAATAAGATGAACCATCTTACTTGATCTATAAAATCAAGAGTTATTACGACTTAAGATTAAATATTTTTTTTTATGATCTAGGACTGGGCAAAGCTATATTAACCTGACCGCTAATACTAATATATTTCTACAAAGGAGCAGACGTATCGCCTGATGGTAAGCAACTACCGCCACCTATGGACACCCTCACTACGCACCAGAGGCGTCACAAGGCCGTTGGCGGCCTTTGGGGGATGGGGGGAAGGGTTGGGGTATGGGCCTCCAATATTCTCCTGGTATCACTCCGGTCGAGTCGGCCCGTTCGTGCCGAAGCATGGCTCTCCCACGTCTTGCTATATGTAGCTCAATCGTAGTGTGTGCACAATATTGTCATCTAACACCCAGACAGCAGCACAGCCAACGATTGTGCTCTTCACACTATTATTTTTCTCGGGAGCCGAACCTACGACTTCTTGAGTGACAGTTAGGATTACATACTACTATACCAACAGACCTGTCAATTTAAGAATAACTTGATAGATGGTTCTTGACGTATCGCCTGATGGTAAGCGGTTACCGCTGCCCATGGACATCTGCAACTCCAGAGGCGTCACAAGTGCGTTGGGAGATGGGGAGTAGAATGGAAATGGGAAGAGGGTCAGGGTGTGGGCCTCCGGTGTCCTCACTCACTCGGTGAAACACAGCGCAAGCGCTGTTTTACTCCTGTTTTCTGTGAGGCCGTGGTATCACTCCGGTCGAGGCGGCCCATTCATACCGAAGCGTGGCTCCGCCACGGTAGTGGTAAATAAAATGGTAAAAAAAACTGTAGTGATTTAAGTGATCGTCACGTCTCATTCTACTGTGCTAAGTGTTGTAGGTTCAAACCCCACATGTGCATCTTGTGTTTATTTCATGTATGTTTGTATAGTCCCTCCCGACACGGCATGTACCTATTCTCCTAATTCGGGAATCGTCTTTAGAAATATGGAATAAAATATTACTTTTTGGATTTTATTTTAAACCTACCAAACATTTGACATTTTGAGTAAGTTGTTATGTGAAACTATAATTAGTACTGTACACACAGACTTTGTCCGAAAAAATGATAAAATCAGCTGAAAACCCGAGTACTGGGCGAAATAATTATGATTCATTCGAAGATTTAGTAGACATTAGAGTATTCATTGATAAAGTTCATTATAGTTTTGATATGAAACCATATCAGGACTATAATGAAACTTTCTGACAAAATGTTTGGCCAAAAGAAAAAGCTTGAGAAAAAAACGAGGCGGCCGCTCTTCCTTTTTCAAGGAGCAATTCTGTTATCAAAATGTCAGTTGTATAAACGGACAACAAGAAATAAAACATAATTTTGGGTTATAAAATAAAATTATCAGTGATTAATAGCTATGTCTATTCTAATATAGTGGCGAGGACAAGATTTCCAAAACAAACGTAAGTATTTTATAATTTTTTAGATTTTTCTTTGATTTGTCGACATTTTCGATTTCATAACCAAAATCTGATAGATCAAGTAAATATTTCATATTAAAATACAGTTTTCTACATTTTAACGTTATACGGTTGAGCTCAATTGTTGCTTTTTCATGATAAAACAAAACTTCGTCTTTGATATAAATTAATACTTAAAAAAACATACGATTGAAGATGTGAAGTGAGTATTCTGACAATACTATTGAACTCGGCAGGTCATGGAGCAAATGTACATGATTGAAATATTCGTTGACAAAGTAACAGTATTTACTAATGAAGACAGTTCTGCTGATAAGAATCTTATTATTAAAATCAAGTTTGGACCTAAATCGCAATTCATTATAAAAGAGGGCCAATTAATCGTAAGTGAAGAGAAAAAAGATGATACAATAGAAGTGACCGAATCTGGACGCAAACAGTTTTCGAGAGTTATAAGAGTTGGCAAATCTTTTCTTTTTCCATCATATCCTGATACTATCGTCACCACTTTGTCCAAATTCCCACTCGAAATAGAAGTATGGAATGACGACGTAAACGAGACCGAAGATAAAACGTTTGTGGGTGTTGGAACAATGTTATGGCACACAAGTTTCTTCCATTATCTGAAGGAAACTGCAGACGCTTTTAAACTTCATGAACCCTTAAGTATTAAGGAGGTAACTACTTTATACCACGAATGTTGCTGTGGACAAGCTGGTGAGATTACATTTATATTACGACTAAGCGCTTTAGGAGATACAATTATCACTGAATTTCAGCAACAAATGAGTGACCCAGATAAGTTTTGTTTTAGAACCAATAAAGCGCCAAGCATGTTCGAATGTAAGAGAATTGAAGGTGATGATCCTAACTTCTGCATGATTGGTAGCCTTTATGAAACCACTACTTTGGAAGATCCTGATGTTATGGATAACGCACAGAAGAAAATCGAAGTATGTACAGAATTACAAAGTTGTGGAATTGCGGGAGCTGGTGCTGGTAAAGTATGTGAGCATAGTGAAAACGAACCTGAAAAGAAACATGCTATTGAAAAAATTAGAATGGGAGACATAGTAGGCCCATGTGGGAATTCTAACTGTCCGTTAGCTCATAAAGTGAAAGCGTATATAAGAAACCTTGACAGTTATAAGAAGAAAGCAGGTTCTCTCCCAGCAGGTGAGAAGAAAACAGAAGGCACTAAGAAAATTTGCGGTACATGTGGTTGCAAAGATGATCGGTGGCATAGAGAAGATTGTCCCGAAAAAGTAGTGCCAGAAAAAAGTAAATGTTCTGGTTGTGGTGGGCTGGCCAAGATTGGTGAGACTTGTGAAGATAAGAAAAAGAAGCATTTTAAAACTGGAGCAACACCACCTGCAAACTCTCCTCCAGGTTCACCAAAGAAAAATAAAACGCAAGCTCAGTATGTTACTAGTCTTCCAAACTTTGAAGACGCTATGTTTAGAAGAGATTATATTATCCAAGAATATTTTGACACTACATTTAATAGTGTTGAAGACATAGCTAAAATAACTGGCACGAATAAAATTGATAGTACGTCTGGAACTGCTGGGCAATCTAGTGACCGTAAAACACCTGGTGGCGCTAGTTCTAGACCCACACCAAGCAAAACTTCTACATTCACTATGGGAAACAACAATTTTTGGGTATTCAATAACACAGCGACTTATAGCGGTTGTACGGAAATAACAGACGATAAAGACTGCAGATGTAACCCGCCAAAGCCATCTCCACCTTGCAATACCTTTGACTGTAACTGTATAGCTGAAACATTTAATAAAGCTGCAAGAAAAGCACATCGGGCATATTGTCCGCTTTATAAGCATAAAAATAACTGTCCGGTGACTGCGAGAACCGACGAAGAAGAACTTAAGAAGGACGATGAAGAAGACGAAGCCGAACCACTTCCCTACGGCTTGCCTCCTGTACAACTTGGTCCATGTCCTGTGATGGGTAGACCATGTTCTGTACCAGATGGTTTCGCCAGAATGTACAAGACGGCAGTACAGCCTACGCACCCTCCAAGCTATAGTGACGCTGGTAAAGTTTGCTGTTCTAAAGAATATCAGAGAATAAAGAAAGCATTAAAAGAGTACATGCAATATCAAAAAGATCATGATTTCCGTTGTATAAACAAATTCAATGTAGATACAGAAAGGAGGTGCTGTGACAAAGAGCAAGTACTGAAAGCTTTGATGGGTAGAGAATGTTGTGGGTCACACAAATTAGCTATTCAAGAGAAATACAAAGAAGAGAAAAAGCCAAGTTGAATGAAAATTAATGCAATTTATGTTTTGCCTTTTAATCTAATTCATTGATTTTTATTTTGTAACCCATTAAATTTAACATCTAATAATACGTATACAACTGATTTACTGCTTTTATTGTAGTTTGAAGGACTCATAATTTACATTGTACACTTGTCAGTATACATAGTTGCTGCAGTTGTCTAAAACTTGAATCAAAAGAAAAATTACCTGTACACTGAGTAGTATTGAAGAGAAGTCTCGTATAATACATTCTAACGTACTATCGCATGCATAAATTTTTATCTAACAATATAAGTTTCTCTTAGTCTCAACCGCCTGGGTTGAATTGAAACTGCTTGGATCCTTACAGCCTTGGCTTAATCTACCTCTATGAATGCAAAATCTAAGCTGTTCGGTTAGGTTAGTTCGATTTATTTGATTTTCACTTGGAGTTAGTGATTACCATCCTCACATGGACATCTATCCACCAATCGACTGAGGGAGCAAAATATGCGGGACGACAGCACTACAAAGAGAAAATTAAAACCCTATACCGAGCGTCTGGCCAGGGTGTTGTAGCAGGCCAAAATCTTATTTGTAAAGAGAGGCCTTCGATCAGCAGTGGATTATTATAAGCTGTCGGTATTTACGGTGTTGGACTCCTGCAAATTAAGAGACTACACTACGACTACACAAATTCTTATAACTGCTTTTCAGCAAGGCTATGATATCACTGTGGTCAATCCAACCTATTTGTGCCGAAGCATGGCTCTCGTCCCTTATTGAAATACTTCTGTAAAAATATCTCTAGATTGTGTTGTGAGAGTAATTTTATTGCTATTTAATGTAGGATATATATATGTAAACGTTATATACGAATATAGCATGGCATTCAATAGCATATGAGCATACGACTGGATTATTTTAAAGTTAACTTTTGAGTGGCAAGTTCTGAAATATCATAACATTAACAACTGCTAAGATACATCTGCGCTATCTATAACTCTCGACATACGCTAGTCTCATAAATTTTAGCAAATTTTTCGTGACTGTTGTACAATCAGTAACAGACGCTTTTTGGTTTCGGTTGGCTTCCGACAGAACCAAATTGTAGATTTTCTGGAGATTTACACTAACTGGCCGTTTTTAACTGTCATTTTTCTATTCGCCCAATTTAAAATCAGTTTAAACTTCATATGAATGGAAACTCAGTATGATACCATACTGAGTTTCATGTAGTTCAATTTTTATTAATATATTTCTTAGTATAAATTTTAACATAATATTATAAATTGCTCTCAAATTTTAAGGAACAATCAAATTGTTTAGATATAAGTGCTTACTAAATCAAGATGGGTGATGATGAAGAAGGCGATACGAAGAAGAAAAAGAAAAACTCTTCGAAGTATAATTACACTTTTGGAGACACATATCCAGGTATAGTAGATTTCTATTATAGAAATTAGAAGAGGCTAGATGGTAAGCCACATATACGTCACGATAACTTTTTAATTTATATTAAAGAAGAAAAGAAAGAAAGGGAGGAAGAGGAAGCCCGAGACACAGTTATATAAAGGAGATTAAAGAAAAAGTAGAGGTTGCGACGTATAAGGATAAAGCTGCATCGACAAGAACGTAGCTCTTTTGTCAATGATGATGATGAATTTATAGCACACCTGATTGTATGCTATCTACTTAGCTTAAAAAAACATCAAAATATAGTTTAGAAAAATGTAAATTACTGCTTATCTTTGATATTAAATGAAATAAATCTAATAACATATGTGGTAGCGGAACGATTCTCTGAGAAGCACCATATTTTGATCTGCCAAAAATGTATAAACGTGTTTATAGAAACAAGAAGAGAGAAGAACTGTATAAAGAATAGAACACCTATTATATTCAATTTGGTAACTACCCTAATATATAACTGTGGATGTTTTATATTTTGTGCAGGAGTCAATTTTGGTCATAAACAATGTATGTACCTCAAGCCTGGGTTGCCGGTTCCAGCTAATATGGGATGGCTTTGGAATGCGACTGATGTACCTGGGTTGAAGGTAATATTAATATAAGTAGAAACAAAAACTAAGATGAGCTATATGCATTTTGTAAACAGGGAAGAAGCTGGATCTTCTTAAAAATTCCAATCTGAATGTTAATTAATTCTGAAATAGGACGCAAAAAAATTGATTGTATAAAGGGGAAGAGAAGTAGTGTCGAGTATGGTTATTTTAGTGTGCCCACACTTCTGTCAGAGGTTTTGGTGACGGAACTTTTAATGGACATGATACTTTGTTTACCCGACTGCGAAAGTAAGGGTTTTTCGAGTTTATGTATGTATGTATATTTCTTTGGAACTCCCTAGAGCCTAAATGATTTGTTGTATTTTTGTGTGAGTGGTGTCAATAGATCCGTCTTAGTCGTGAGAGTGACACCGGGTAAGTCAAAATAAAAAAAAAGTTACACGCAGTTGGGTTTTCTTTGTTTTAGTAATTCATTACTTGTTCATGATTATCAATTTAGAAAATAATATCACTTGTTGTGTTTTACAGTTCCGTCGAGGATGGTGTCCAGGTCTTGTTGGCAAGAGCGTGGCAAAATTAATGACGTTTAAATGCGCTCGTGGTGGGCAAGACAAAGATAAGAACAAAAAGAAGAAAAAGAAAGGTAGTAGACCAGGAGCTGATGTCGGTGGCGGAGACTCTGAACCTGATGAACCATTGGAGGCAAAACCGGCTCTTAAAGTTCAGAGGAAAGGCGATGTTTTTACAATACAGGTATATTTACTATCTTCTGGTAAATAAACAATGATTGATACGATAGCCTGATGGAAAAATAATTCAAACAATTTCATATAAAAAATATCCTTCTTTTCTGATAAGAAGAATTAACTGTTTATACAGTAAATTTGTTGCTTGGAATGGGGCATATGACGTACCCGTAAATAGTTTATAAGCCGGGATCTTCGGTAGTTTTAGATTTCCTAATTAGTTTAGATTTACGATCTAACAATATCACTATAACTATATCTTTTGGGATTTAGTGTACTCTACTAACTAGTGTGTGCTCTACTAACAAAAGTCTATAAGAGAAAGAAAGGACATACTTGTTGATGCAGAATCACTGAACTTGATGATTTAATACACGGCATTGACAATGGATGTGGTATTATTTTCAGGTAAACCCATTGAAAGACCTAACAGATATAGCACCAAACGAAGATCCCTACGTAGATTGTGATCCAATGGTTTTTAAGATCATAAAGAAACGTAGTCCAGAAGAACAAGCAAAGGTAGAAGCTCGGAGAATGGTCAAGTTGAAAAAGCAACGCGATGCTGACATCAGAAAAGCTTTGAGTGAAGCTGTAGAAGACATTTGTAAGTGTGCGTACATGGATGTGTTTTGTAATGACTTATCTGCAATAGATAGGGTGATAGATAGTTGTCCAGCTTTTAAAGAACCCGACTGCGTTTGCCAAGAAGAATCTTTAAGCTCTTTATCAAGTAATGCCACTTGGGATATCGAATACACTCCACCTTTTGGATGTTTTGATTTGAGTCCCAGAAAAAGGAAGGCCTTTATTCATGTAGAGACTCAATATATTCCCGCAGACGCAGGCATAGTGGAGCCACCGCCAAAGACTAAATGCAAGAGATCATGTGCATCTTTAAGACCTAAAAGACCAAGAAGGAGTTGTTGTGGCCGCTGCTCCTAAATTAAGCTGTGTGTTATATTAAATAAACGGCAGCAACTTTGCTGCTTCGTTAGTGAAATATTTAAATAATAAATATTAATATCTAGTAGTACTTTTACCATTTTAGAGTAATTTTAACATTTTGCAATGAATAACTTTAATTCAACCACGAATTCTGTAGTTCTCCCGCCAAAGTTGTACATGTTTGACAGCTAGACTTCATGATGTTGTCAGGATTGAGAATGCACAGCGTGATAGTTAGCTCTTCCGTGTATAATTAAACTACAGAGCTGCATTTATTAGATTTGTACAACTTCAATTCCGTCTATATCTTTAATTATGATATTGGAGTCGTGATGACTGTTAACGTGTGACGACTTTCATCCAAATTTTCATGGTTTATTAAGTTGGGAGCTTGAAAATCGTTCTTGTATTTTTAATAGACGGTCCCGTTTCATCACATCCACATTTTTATCATTAATTTCATTACGACGAAGACTTAAGATTTGACGATTTTAAATACTTGACATTTTGACTTTTCAACTTTTGACTTGACTTTGTCAGTTTGACTATTTGTTTTAATAGCTTTTTATAATTGTTGGCTCTTTACAATTAGAGTACTGTAGAAGGTGTAACTCAAATATCTTACTGGTTACAAGTTAAATGTATTGTAATAACTCCAATGAAGTGCATTCTAATCCTAAACGCGATTTTTTAGGATCTGATTAGTCCGGGTACATATAATTCTTTATTAATCTATTGAGGGACTTGTAGTCACACATAAGACTATCAGACAGAGATCAGTCTCATTGTGCCCTAAAGTGAGATTGTACTCATTTATATATTTATTTTTTGAAATCCTCTATCACATAATAACTAATAATATATAATTATTAACAGAAAAATGTGCTAGTTTAATACACATCAATATACTTTTATGGAGTTACAGGCGTGGTACACATAAAAGCTTTCAGGCAAGCAGCTTAAAGCAAGATCTCTGTTGTCTGTAACCTCGCTGCACCTACTACTTACAGATCTCTACACCCCCGAAGGCTGGCTGGTAGATAATGCCCTGGGCATGAAGTTTGCCGATGCACACAAGTGCACGAAGTTATCAAACAAAATAATTAAAATAAAAAAGCGGCATATCTCGGTAGAAGCAAAGATTACTGCCAAGTTTTTTTAGGTTTAGCAATTTTTGGCTAGTTCGGCTTTAAGTCTACTACTACCTATACTTTACTGTTTCTAAAATATTCCAGGTTCTAAGTTGCTGAAAGTCTAATTTGAACACTTTCATGAATATAGTTTATATAACTGCACGACAGTGCACACTTTGACGACAACAATATACGTAACTTAAGGTATAATTCGGTACTTCGTTATGGTGTTTTCACCACAATTTATCATATTTAACATTAAAAAGGGCTAAGTTTATTATCTGAAAAATTGCGGTGTTATTATAGAAAATTTAATCATTTTTGGACTAGAATTATCATAATTCTTTTCGATTGTATGAGGTAATTTAAAAGAAATATTAAAATTAACTTTAGTAACAGCTATCTCCACTAAGCGCTAAGTTTACGCTTTTACATAAAACTTTAAAAAATGTAGGAAGGGGTAGACAGATAGACTGTTAGCTATTATAGTGATTGTATCTAATGATAAACATTACATATTAGAAATAAAAACGCTGTATACTTCCTTACAAAACAATCACTGAACATCATTCGTTTGCTCACACCAACTTATGAAATAAAATTCAATAGTACCTGATACACACGCTGCATGCTCCCATTACTAGTTTGTTGTTAAGTATTAAGATTGCCAGATCGACAAACCACTGACGACTCATCACACAGGTTTATACTTATGTATGAGGATCAGAGACGACTCACTGTTTACACCATATAAATTATATTACAACTGGATATAAGGTACCAATATTGTAAAATTACCTAAATAAAGATTTTATTTATTTATTATTTTATTATATAGGATTTGTTAGACTTTATTCTGAGTCAAAAAAAAATATTAGTATAAAAATTTGAAAAAAGTATGGGTAACAAGTTTTTTGGTAACTTACTAATAGTAAGGTGCTTATTTAGTTACTACTTAGTTAAATTTATAGAAGTTAGTGCTAGGCTATGCTTTGGTTGAAATTCACCGAATACTAGAGGAAAGGAAAGTTCTTAATTCTAGGTGACATACTCAAATGTCCGGCAGCGTAATTGTAACCCTGAAATTACAGGTGAAAAACATCAGGTGACACGTTCGCTCTTGTACCTGCTATTCTCCGTAAAAATCGTACGGTTTTATTGTCATAGGTTTTTCAGAGACTCAATGTGGAGATTCCTGAATTGAAGGTGATGTGATTTTTCTCCTAAAGTTATAAGTGGTATAACTTCAAAGAATGTCTATAGAATTATAGCAAAAAAAGGTTTAAATATACTTACGTTTAGCATATCGAAAGTTTTCGCTATTGTGCGCATACTGCTTGGCTAAGAATGGCAGTATCACTGTGGTGCCTAGTACCACTGCACCGCCTAACGCCAAAGAAGCAGGGTTGATATTTATTGTCGGGAGACCCTACAACAGGTGAGACTATATTTTCTTATTCTGTTTTTTAACTAAAGTGTTTTCATACTCCAACTTTTCTTGAAGTTTTAGTTGAAAACGGCTTTTAGATGGAATAAAAAGAAAAGGAAAATTCTGGTAAAAATATCCAAAACGTCAAGAGAGCTAAAGCAACTGTTATTTTTTCTATTTGTTAATGTTGTTACTTAATATTATGAGTTGGAATATACAATTCGAACTAATAATGTTATTTATATATATAAAATACATATAACAACTTAAGTTATACCCTACTTACAATCATTCCGTAGGCCGAGTCAATTGTTTTCTTTACTGGTATTTTCAGGAACGGTATTGAAAATTGCAAGTCTATCTGAAAACATAATATATGTAAATTAAGATCTGATCTGAAAACAATGTATATGCAAATATAGATCACTAAGTTGAGCCTTTGCCCGTTTGACTGTTATTGCAGTAAAGAGTAGACTATGGCCGTCTGAGAATAGTCTCAGACCGACATAGTCATAAGCAAGGAACATAAGAAGGAGGAAGTACATAGGTACTTCCTCCGTTTATGTTCCTTCCTTCTCTTTAAATCGGTGAAAATCTGTTTATAGTTTATATATTGATTATGTTGTGATGTGATGATGACGGCGGCCAGTCTCAACGGACACTGGCCAACTACGCAGGAGATATTATAGTGCACAAGTGTGTTCGCAAACACACGTGCACTCTCTGTTCCCTCACTTTCATAATCCGATGGGACGGTTAACTGACATGATCGGGGAGAGATCAGGCGCAGGACCGACAGCTTTAGGTGCTCTCCGAGTGGGAAATACGAAAAAATCAATAACACTTTTTGACCCAGTCCGGGATTCGAACCCGAGACATCTTGATTTTATATATTGTTATATTTTAATCGGTTTGACCGTGAAAGCTTAACAGACAGTTATATTCGAATTTATAATATAAGTAGGAAAGTATGGATCAAGTGTATTTTAATGAAGGTGGTCAGTCAGGTCAATCAGGTAAACATAGTTATGGTTTTTGCAAAGTGAAGGAAATGACCGAAGTTGAAATCATTCTGTGACACTTTCAGGGCGGCATTTGTGATAATGCACTTTAAAACTGTTTATTTAGTTTAGTTGGATGTAACCCTACGGGGAGGTGGTTACTTTCCATAAGGAGACTGGACTTATATGGAAAAGGTGCAAACATATGTTTATCATTTGTTGCTATATTTTGTTTTGTGATGTATTTATATATATTTACTTTATTTTAACCGTTTTTTGCTATACCATGAAATTTATATTATTACATAAAAACAAATTTGTAGCGAAATCATAAATTAACAGTATGTAATAAAGCTCAAACGTCAAGATCATTTATTTATTGGCATCGTTGATATAGCAGTTAGTATATGCAACTGCGGTGTACGATTCCCAGGTCGGGCCGACAAAATATTATTAACTTTTTCATTACGGAAATGCTTTATATCAGTCGTGAGTTTGGAAGTATAATCCCCGTGCCTCGAGGCACGGAAAGCCGTCCGAGTCGGTTCTGACACTGATATTTATATCCCCGGTGGTGTAGTATCCTACACCACCGGGGATATAAATATCATCAATGTGCACTAGTGTGTGCTTGTGTGTGTTATCACACACACAAGCACACACTAGTGCACATTGCCTGGTGATATCTCCTGCTGCTGATCCCCATTGAGACTAGCTGCCGTGGCCAAAATCGGCTAGGCGTAGGTCATTATTCATTTTGAAAATTTTACGGTAGATTGCTACATTATGAATGCCACTGCTTACGTTGTGTTTTTTTGTCTTTTTACTCTTTGAAAAAACATGTTCTCGCATCCCAAATTTATTTGGGAACGGTGGAATGACTTTTATTCTTCCATTCTTCTCAATCACCCACCCTGTTATACCAAGTAGGGCTAGGTGAAATAAACCTCAGTTTTAGAAATTGACATATTATATATAGAACAGTGTTCGTTTGTTAATACAATATTATATTATAT
>PKRV01001119.1:33818-104199 GCA_003709505.1 Hyphantria cunea
ATATATATATAATATAATATTGTATTAACAAACGAACACTGTTCTTTTCCCGAGTAACTTAAACTGATTAAATGTTTGTGTGTGTGCTAGCTTTAGAGGCACGTGAGTAAGTTTTAAGAGTTTTACAATAATATCACTGCTATATCAATACTAAAAAGTCATCGACAATACTAATTTAATTGGTCCTGCACTCGTTTTTACGTTTCATTACTATCTATTATATAATTTTTAAAATGATTGAGCAATAGAATTATTATATAAAGTAGTTTGCAGGTATATTTCTTTTCACTGTTAAATACTGTATGTTCAATACGCTCTCTCGTGGTACTTTGGAATATATTAGGATATTATTCCTGTGATACAAGGCTGTTAAGTCATCACCGATTATCATTTCATATGGATATCTACATTCAAGAGATGTTTCTTGCAGCCCTTGCCTCTGAATTAAGGTGGTTGGAACTTCAGTCAACAAACAGTCTATGGTCATCTTAGTCTGGTTTATTATGTCTCTTAAACCAAGGTTTTTGTGTAATATTGAATACCTGACACGTTGTTACAGCGTGTGTGACAGAAGATAGAAATTTAGTGACTAGCATTTGGACTCTAGTTTCCAATCAATCAGTGATCTTACAGTATACAAATATTTATTTATTTATTTCTAGTCTCGATACATAAGTTTGTTAACAGACAAATTTTATGGATAAACTAAATTTAGGAATGAGCAAAGGGTTACTTACATCTTTAAAATAAAACTGTAAATACTCACTGATACATCTTCGTTGGCAACATTAAAAGAGAACAATTTCGGCTGTCTGCGTTCAAATTCTCGTTTTTCTCGATCATTTTCACATTTCACTATTATGGACACACAGTATATAATCACTAACGCTTTTAACATTTTGTCAATAGCATTTTAGTTTTGTAGAGCTTGTATTTCTCGCGCCAAAACTGACACCTGTTTGCCACTTATTTTATGTTGCATTCATTAAAATAGTGAAGGAAATCAATGTGCATGACTACAAAAAGTTTCCGTGTATTGTTGTGGACTGTCTAATGCATCACATCACAATCATAGGGTTGTAAAATTGTATGATTTGGATTAAAAACGATTAGATATGGCCACTTGTAAATTGTACCATCTAGTACGAGAACTGTGACGATACGTCTGCCAGAATTTTATGATTATTTTTATCAAATACATAGGCAAAGGAACAGTGAGTCATTTGATGAAACTAACAACCGCTGTCCATGGAAACATGAAATTGACAAGTGAATCGCCGATTTTACCGAATTCTCATGAACTTCATGATTACACTTATTTTATGCCGTTCTCATTTTTTGATATATGGTATCAAAAAATGAGAAAGGTGTAAAATAAGTTTTTAAGCTTTTTTTGGAATATGTGCCAAAGGAGCAGACGTATCGCCTGATGGTAAGCGATTACCGCCACCCATGAACATTCGCAACACCAGAGGCATCATGAGTGCGTTGACGGACTTTTGGGAATGGGGGCAGGTTTGGGGCATGCCTTAAACCCTCCCAAAGGCCTCCGATGTTCTCACTTAATCGGTGAAACACAGAGCAAGTGCTGTTTCATTTCGTTGGTATCACTTCGGTCGAGCCGGCCCATTCCGGCAATTATTTTTTTTATTCACGGATGATGTCAATTATGTTTAGATGTTTACAAGATCTTTATTACCATAACGGTGTGTTTCTATTTTAATTGTCATGATTTTATTAGGTTCAGTTGACCAATGAACCGAATATGTATCTAAACAAATGTCAGAAAGGAGTTTTGAACCACTTCTATTTGGCGAACTGAATTAAATATTTCGTGCGTATAGGTACTCTTCTTAGAGCTGATTCGACAATGGCGCTCTAGATTCGTTTGGAAGATTTCATTACATTGTGCTGGAGAATGGTGGTCTCAGGAATTGTAATATATGTATCACATTATCGTTACAGCATGAAAATCGTGTAGGTACAACCCTATGGTACAGTACTCTTTCAGTATTTCTACTTATGTTTTTTCCCATGCGTTTGTAACTAAACAGTTCTAGTACCCCACCTTCGATTTTGGGTTTTCAATTTTGTTTACACGACCTATTCTAAAAATGAATAGTTCTATGTTGTTGAGCTTGCCAATTTGTAGTCTTTTCATGGTTATGAGTAACATAATGATTCATCTAAGATTGGCCGCTTAAATTCTAACATTAGACGTAATGGCACTCAATAGTACCTTGTAATGTTGATAATTGCTTTGTAGCACTTTCACCGCGCCAGAGTTTAAAGCGTACCTAATTGCTGTTTAAAATAATTTGGCGACAGTGTGTTAGATTGCTTGGTTGCCGTTATAGTACGTGGGTGGTCTGAAAATTTTACAACCTAACAATGATACAAGGAATTTTTCTTTTATTTTTCTAAATACTATCCTTTTAACTCAATACATTTCTCCCAGGGACGCATAATGCGAAAAGATACACCTCTTCAATCAGTTGTTATTACTAACCAGTTTTTTTAGGGGAAAGGGGCAAAAGTTGACATTATTATCAACTCACAACGAAGTCATCTTGGTAGAGTTTGTCGTGTGTCGAATGGTGTTATATGAAGTTAAGTAAAAATGTGGTAAGTCGTAGAATGCTATAAATAAGAATATGTAAAGTTGATTTGATGTTCTATTATTTTAAATCAATTATTTATCGTAATGGAATAATAACATGTAACAATATACCACGCGTATATACTTATTACTTCGTTACATGTAATTATAACATTGCTTTTGCATTTGCTAAGAAAATTGAGGTGGGTATGAAAAGAGTGCGATCAATCTTACATTATGTGATTAAAAGTGAACTTACTACTTGATTTTTATACATATTGTTACTAAAAAGTAATTAACATGCAAATAAATTAGTGCTGGGATTTGAAATTATACGACATAAATCTATTATGACATGTTATTAACAGTTAAATGGAAAATTGCCCTTTCTTTGATTAACTCAATAATAATTTTAAAGTTTCTGATTGGATCTATTTTTTTTTATTAAATTATGCAAAATGGAAAATATGTATATTTAGATAAAAATGAATCACCGTAATGTATGTACGCGCATAACTTCCGATCTAGCTAGCTAGGATTAAATAAAATAAATTAATAAATTGGATCATTATGTTTTGGCATGTTTGTTGGAATCAGAACGACGTTTGTATAGAATAAATTTGAAACTGAGCCAGAAGTGCTATATTTTATTAATCTGTGACGGCAGATTACCCGTGGGAAGCGGAAGCGGGCTTAAATGGAGGAAATTTAGGAAATAATTAAATAATGTATACATACGACTGCACGAAATTCTCCGGGACGGGAGCTTGCTTTACGAAGTATTTTCGTAGGACTTCGGACACCACTTCCGAAGTCTGATCCCCAAGCTGGTTGGCGCAGCGCGTGCATTAGTACAGTTGCTGCCAAACATGAGGGGCCCGAACGCTCCTGCAGGAGACTACACGCGGGGGTTGTACGGTCCATGACCCTTTATGGGGCCCCAATATGGGCGGAGGTCCTGAAGGCCAGCACGACCGAAAGTAACTAAAGAAGCAAGATAATTGCTTCTTTAGTTACTTTGTTTAATTCAATGTCCTGAAAATCTTGTTTCATACTTTTTCAGCATCGTTTCTTGTCGTAGTTGGGTTTTAGTTTTTTTAAAATATTTGTATTTTTAAATTACATTTAAAAAATGTAATCTGGAAAAATCTGTGGCATTTTTTACGGGAGTTGGGGTCTTTCTATAGAATTTTAATATTGCCTTACCTACTTCTTTCTTATTCTTTTTCTTTCTTTTTAAAAGACAACTCCCGCATTAGGAATATACATTCCTGTGTCACGGGGATCTTTACAAACATACATGAAATGGACACAAAATACACCCAGACTTAGAACAACATTTTATGGATCACACAAAGCATTGTCCCATGTAGGATTTCAACCTACAACACTTGGCGCAGTGGGAAGCGGTGTGGTGACCACTGAAACCACTAGGCCAAACGTGTAGTCATCTTGAATTGTAGTGGTGGCAGTTGCTCCGCTTAAAACATCGAAGCTGGATAGTAAAAAAAGGCCCAGAAAGAGAGATATTTGGAAATCTATCTATCTAGAAGTCGTTTGCGTTTGCCCATTTTTGTACCTTTGCAACACACAGATACAAAGTCTCATCTTTCAAGCACTAACCGTTTGGAAGGTAAGCCGAGGACGGACGCAGGGACTTGACGAAACTATAAAGGTTCCGAGATGCGGACGGAACCCTAAAAACGGTCTGACCTTATTAACAAGTGACATCGAAATTGTTTAATTATTATGTATAATTCATTGAAAAATGTTTGAGTAAATATGCTCTTTCTTAACAAAATAAACTTATCTTGCAACGATTCTTAATTGACGTAGGTCACGCTTATTTTAAGTTTTATCTGATCTTTGTCTGTGATCTGTAAAGCAGTGGCGAGAGCAAAGTTATCAGCAGGGGCGACATGTAACATGTACACAAAAGTGCTCGCACCGATGAGGTGTTCTACGCATTTATAATTAAAATATAAATATTTAACAAAAAAAACTACTTCAAGAACAAATTGAAATAGGTCCACACTGCTAGTCTAGCATCAGCTTTGAAATGAAAAAAAAAAGAATCGTCTAAATTGTTTCACCCAGTTGAAAGTTTGGAGGCAACAAATATTAAAAAACAGTTGAATTAAGAACCTCCTCCTTTTTTAAAGTCGTTTAAGATATATACCCAGAATCCTTTAAGTAAGGTAAGCAAAGTGCTCATCTCCACCACTGATATTATTAAATAAGGAAGAGCATACTTCAACTATGAATGTTATGAAGCTGTGAAAACTAACGAAATGTGTAGGAGGAAAACCCCTCTCACTAAGATTAACAATATAAAAGAGAGTAACTTCCGCCTAAAAGGACTAGTTGAACAGTCAAAAAGAACTTTCAAAATTAAACAACATTCGATAGAGAATACGGCTTCAACTCTTGTACGTACAGAAGATTCTAACCGTTGATTTACAAGTCTGTTTTTGCGTAAGAACTTTCCTGGCGCAATATGTAGTCAGTAATTACTACGTAGTTCAAAACGATTTCGCTAGATGGCGATAGTTGCTACAATTTCATAACGATCAGAAAGAATCTAGCCGCCTATACGTAACTTGACCAGATTTCTGCGTAGTGGGGGTAAGTTAACCATCTCGGGAGCCAATTCTGAACACCGAAACGAGAGTGCATGACTAGGAAATGTCTCATGCAGTAATTTAATTGTTTCACGGGCTGAATGGCACATCATCTTGTTGAAACCACATGTAGCCTATATGTATAAATATCAAATGTTATTGTTATCATATGATCATATGATTCTCGAGCACCAGTAACAGTCACTGTTTGACCACCCTCATTTTCCAAAAACTATACTCCAATGACTAGCCATAGATCGAACTAAGTGGCGTGAAATTGGACAGGCCTATGTCCAGCAGTAGACTGCGATAGGCTGATGATGATGATGATGATACTCCAATGACGCCTCTAGCACAAAATCGGCACCAAAAGGGATATGTTGTGGATACATTTGTTTTTCGACAGTCACAAGTAGGTTTTCTGGAGCCCAAATGCGAATATTTTGGCGTTTAACAAAACCATCACGGTGAAAATGTGCTTCATGGTTTAGGATGAGTGCTTGAAATGCGATTGTCAAACTTTTATTATTATTACATTATTCAATAATTATTAAGTTGCTAAATCGTGTAACGCTGCATTTTTACTAACCTTAACGTGTCAGCTGTCAACATATTTATTTTTGGGAATGCTAACACTTTACTGCAGAAATGGTGGCAAATTCAAATGTTGCGTTAATTTTGCGATACCCTTTATTTTCATTTCCTTGGTAACAGCAAGTACCGTTTTACTATTACCTGGACGCGCTGTGGTTTCTATGTATTTTTCTACACATCTCCTGCATTAGGAATTTACATTCCTGTGTCACGGGGATCTTTACAAACACACATGAAACGGACACAAAGTATACCCAGACTTAGAACAACAATTTATGGATCACACAAAGTGTTGTACCGTGTAGGATTTGAACCCACAACACTTGGCGTAGTAGGAAGCGGTGTGGTGACCACTAAAAATTAAAAGACTGAAAAAGTTTGAGAATAGAAAGGGCCCGAATAAAAAAGCTAATTATCACATTCCCGCTTCTATAATATTACGGTAAGTTTTAACTAAGCGAACAAGTAGTGTAGTGAATAATAAGTACTAATGTGAATAAAAAAAGTTTAAAAACTAAACATGACTATATTGAAACCTTTGATAAGATTTCTATAGACTATGTCACCAAGGCCTTTATATTACTTATTATTTACATTATTACATCTAATATATGTTTACATTAGACACGCCTCATTAATTAAAATCGGCTCGGTAGTGTAAGCGCTATGGTGGAACTTACAAATACCGCCAAAACTTTTCTTCGTCGGTTAAAAATCAGAAAGAAAAAGGGTCTTTTTACCCGACTGCGGAAGAAGTAGGTTATGTTTTTCGAGTGTATGTATGTATGTATGCCCAAAGGACTGGTCGTATTTTTATGTGAGTGGTGTCAATATATTCGTTATAGCCGTGAGAGTGACACTGGGTACATCAAAATTATGAAAAAACTAAATAAAAATTATACGTATACGGGTTTTTTAATCATTCATAACTTGTAATAGACATATCTACTAAAAAGTGTGTTGTAGTTTTATGATCAGTTTTGTCACAATAATTATTTCAACACTAAAGTTTTATGATAGTATTGCAACATGTCAACAAAGAGACGATGGGTGATCTTGAAGGCGCATGCGCAGGGGACAACAATACACGCTTTTCACGCTCTAAATCAGATTCGTGAATTTCTTCGAATCAGATTTGAGCGTTTTCTCAATAGTGACTTCTCGTTTGCTGTTTCTTAAATTAGAAGTATAGTAATTATGTCAAGATTTTTTTTAAACATTTTAATTTTAACATATCATACACATGCAAACCCAAGAAAGAAAAACATAATTAAATAACTGTTATCTAACTTTTCTTAAGGCATGTAGCAGCAGAATTCCAAACCTAGAACCCCGTCTACATCAATTTAAAATGTGTAGGTATCTTGTAGGCATCCAAGACAACCTTTAAAAAGGAAGCCAAATGAATCTCAATAAAGTATAGAAAAAAGGTAGGGAAGAGTACCTACCCTAAAATAGACGACATGACAATAGACTAACCTTAGCAGCACAGTAGCAAGGATAGGATATTCGCATGACGAAATACTTGCAGCTTTCTCGGGAAATGGCTCAGTAAAGCGCGGCGTCAATTCAGAGAGGATTTGAAATCACTTGGTCCAGGTTCCCCTTACAGAAGGGCACTATTAGAGGCTGTTATTAGTGACAAAGTCACATACTCCCGGATTGTTTCCTCCTAAAGAGCCCGAGATCCGAAGGGATTTTCCGAAAGTGAAAAATAAAATGAAAATGTTTCGTTTGTGTCCTATGAATTAGTAATATATCTGTATTGTAAGGTACGGTGTAAAATAGTATGTCAGCTGAACTAAAATGGTTGTACTTTTTAAATATTTTAATTGTGATTCTGATATCCTAAGGGCGGAGACACATCCTAAGGCAAACATTATAAAACCTATCCTTATATTACGTTCATGGAATATTTAGCACTAAAATTATATCTAAAACTAGAAATCAGGAAGTGTCGTATATAAGTCACAAGGGAATTAACTCAGCTTCCTACTCAGATAGAATCGTTTCAAAGCCGTGACGGTATTATGCAACGAAGACCACGTGTGACAATGGTGTTTCCCCATATCATTGTCTGGGAGCATGCTTCGGAACGCCCCGTATATAGATGTATGCGGAATTGGAAGACGGCAGTTATTTTTGAAAAATTGGTGCGATGGGACCTCAAGTTTTCCTTGTAGTGTTTGGAGCATGCCTGAGTTTCGTGACGGCAGAATATAGGGATGATGGGTAAGATTAATATTATTATATTTAAGAACATCTTTCAGGTAGTTGATATTGAGCGGCCACATCGATTCTATGATTATAAGGTGTTTGTGAAGATTACAATCAATTAGACTATCACTGTAGCTAAGCAATGTACACGTTGCGGCAAGTAACCAAGTGGCAATAAAGCAATTATTTAACACATTTTTAGAATGGAGTACTATCTATTGGTAATCAATTATTGAAATCGTTTTGTACGTGGGAGTCTACTATTTGTCTTGAAAATAAGCTCGACCTACACAAATATGAAGACGATAAAGAAAAATTCATTTATTCTGACATTCATGGGACACCACATCTTTAAATCCATACTGTAATACTATAAATTCGAAGGTAACCATATGTCACGGCTAAGCCGCTGTGCCGATTTCAATGACATTTGTCATGGAGATACTTTGATTCTTGAAGAAGAATATAATCTACTTTTTTACTGCGATAACCGACAATCACGCGGGTTGAGCCGCGGAAAAAATCTAGCACATTAGAGTGGGTCAACAAGTTTTTCAGACCAAACCAAGAAGACGTGGTGTGCTATATACTGCACCGTGGGTAACTCTCAATATTTTAATAAGCTTTCAGTTTTACTTTGACGAATCTAAATTTCTGCAGTTTCAAGAAACACATAAGCGCTAACAATAAATTAGTGGCACAGTATGATCTAAGAGGGGAAATATGTGATCAAAAGAGGCTTCAAGTTTCCTCTTATGTAAAAACGGTTACAATATCCCTCTATATCTAAAATACAATCTGGTTCAGCAGAGCGATAAATCCCTACTTAACCCCGTTACCCGCGTACAACAGTTACTCCAGGTAACGCCGCGAGGCTAATCTATGCTAAGAAAAGAAGTCTAAGTTACTCCTTATATCATCAGGTATCTGCCTGTGAAATTCTCGTCAAAATCGGTCCAGCCGTTCTAGATATTAGACGGAACAAACAGACAGACACAAAATTGTAAAAAAATGTTATTTTGGTATATGTACCGTGTATACACACAAGCATTTAGTTAAAAGCAGTATTTTAATATTACAAACCGACATTCCAATTATATTATTTTTATAGACAACTACAAATACCTACCTATTTACTCAACCCGAAAACTTTACTACGAAGTAGGAATTGTCACGCAGTTTTTTTAGCAAATAGTAGTCAAACGAGCAGTTGTATCCGCTACCCATAGTCTCCTTCAACACCAGAGGCAACACAAGTGCGTTTCCGGTCTTTGGGGAATACCGGAGGATACCGGAGGCCTATAGCCCAACCCCTCCCGGTTGGGCTATAGGTCTCCTGTATCCTCCTCGGTGAAACGGTTTTCTGTGAGCCCGTGGTATCACTCCGGTCGACTCGGCCCATTTATACCGAAGCTTGGCTCTCCCACGCTATAGTTCGACTCGTCTCTGCCTATTTTCATTATAGGTGGATCTCTTAATTCTCTTTCACTATTATGTAGGCTAGGCCTTGATAAATGTCAAAAATGACAAACGGGTCACGCCCCTTTAATACGAAGGATTCTCCGACCATAAGAGGTGTTTGTGCGTAGCGGGCCACTGCCTAATGGTTGATGTTGGGAAATTTTACATATACTAATCGGGAGTTACGATAGTTCACTATGTCGGCAGATGGCGTTGTATGTAGAAGTCGCCACATGTTTAATCTCCCGTATGTCTAACCTTAATCAGTTTTGATTTCAGAGGCTTCATGCCGAGCTTTCAGCGCACCGAAGACCAACTAGCGGAACCTTCAGCTAGGATAGAAAAAGACAGAGATAGCCAAGCTGACAGGACACAGAGGTTTGGTGTGTCAGCTTATGGTGGATCTGGGGTAAGAATTCTATGTAAAAAAAAATTACCATCCATTCATAAGGATCGTCAGATTGAATTATTTTGGTCGACAATGTGAGTTACGTAACATAAACATGTAACTCACATTGTCGGTGACACTCTATGAAAAGAAGTCTTTAGAGGTCTAAAAACTTTATGAACTCACTTACACTTTTAAAGACTGCATTCTAAAGATAATCGCCTTTTATAAATTTCAATTGACGACATTTAAAGATAAAGAAAAGGTTTGCCTGTTAAATGTTCCAACTAATATATAGACTTTCCACGTGTTGGTAGTTCCAGATTCTTTTGAATTTAATTTGGGATTTTTTAAAGTAAATTTAAAAATATAGCTTCGCATATTACCACAGCCACGGCCATTTACCAGCCAAACTGTTGATATACATACTAAGTTAGTGAGAAAGGTACAATTTGATGCACAATACTAAAAAAGAGCATTCTAATTCTAAATGACAAACAGATGAAGATAAAACATTCCTAACAGAATATTCATTAATTCCAGGGCGGTTATGGCAGCACAGCTCCTGGACTTTACGGTCCAGTAAAAATAGACCTTGGAGGAGTTCTAATAGGATCCATATTGGGTTTCGGAGCCGTTATCATACTACCCAAGATTATACACGCCCTATCGTATGGCTATGGCGGTGGATACGGCAGAAGTAAGTAGTGTCTAGAGTGTGATCACTTGTATATTACGATCTAAAAAAAATGCTACCAGGGTATTCATTTGAAATCCCCCAAAGGCCGGTAACGCACTTGTGACGCCTCTGGTGTTGCGGGTGACAATGGGCGGCGGTAATCTCTTACCATCAGGCGATACCTATGCTCATTTGCCATCTGTTACATAAGAAAAAACTTGGAGAAAATGGGTTTCCTTGTTGTATGTGCTTACGTACGTGCTCTAAACTTGTATTAGCGTGAGTCTGCTGTTCTGTTTTATCGTAATAATGTCTAATATATTAACAGAGCCCAAACATATATGTTCTATTGTATGAACAATGAACTTGACTAAAAATAGGTATCATTCAAAGCAAATAATTAATAAGTTAGCAAGTTTCAATTTCTTTAAAGAAACTGCCTTAAATGTCCCTTTTTTTTCTTAATAATGAAACTAGATGGTTTAAAAAAACTTTTATTTCTGTAGGTTTGGAGACAGACTTCAGTCAAGTGTCGGAGATGTTCAACAAGATTGACGAGATGCTCGCCAGGTACAACGTGGACTCGACAGCGTGCATGCAACGACTTGCCTGTTCTTACGTGCAACTCGCCAATGAGAATATGATCAACGGCAACGCTACTGACTTCGACTCATTACTGTCATCGTTATCTAAGTAAGTTTTATAGTTAACTAGCTAGGGAAATGGTTTCGCTAGTTTTGATGTGCATAATGTTAATGCTAGTCATTATTATGACAAAAATAAAGCATTTGTGAAGAGTCTGGTGCTGCGGATGTCCATGGGTGGCGGTCTTTATTTACCATCAGGCGATCCGTCTGCTCGTTTGCCCTTATTCCATTAAAAAGGGATAAAGACACTGTGCGCTATAGCAGACTGTAATCTATCTCTCAGCCAAATTTAAACTAATACTAAAAATTCGAAAGTAACTCAGTCTGTCTGTTACCTTTTTACGGCAAAACCGTTGCACTAGTTTCAATGTAGTTTTTCATTTAGATACCCTGATTCTTGAGGAAGTATATAGGCTACTCTACTGTGATAACCGACGTACATGAAAGCGGAACCGCGAGCATAAACTAGTTTCATATAAATTCGTGTTGTCGTTGTGAACAACATTCAAATTAAAATATTAGGATGACATGATTATAAATTTACTTTAAGTCCATTCGCTTTAAGAAAATAATGACGAAACAATCAAGCACGCAAGTATAGAAAACTTTAGAAATTGTAGAAATACCTATGCTTAGCTCAGAAAACCTCTATACTTTTATCTACATGTGATATATTATGCTATTTTCGTATCGTTCCAGCAACTCTTTAGTCCAACGCATGCTGGATGGCACACCAGTTTTCGACGGAGTCTCAGCGGGGAGGTCAATGGACTCTGACTGCCACGCCCTCTACCCCAAGTGCAAACTCGACAAGAAGACTGTTGTTAAAATGCTCACGCAACTTGTACCATCATAGATAAACTTAGTGCAATTGAGAAATAAATGATTAGTGATTACTTTGTGTTAGTTATTTATGTTATTTAATATTTTACGATAACTTACACAAGGTTGTAGATAAATATACTCAAATATTTCTAAATACTGTTATAAGTAACGATTCCAACCTCGTATCAAATATAACCTTATAATTTAATAGGCAAGTAAATAGTTGATTCATATTAAATAATATTAATATCTTGGCACCTTCCGCTGATCAGCATCCGGCGCGACTTACAAATAGTGCCTATTGATAATGATGGCTGTACTCTTTTTATACAATGGTACTTCCGGCGTAATAAATCTTTACACAATCCTGTATTATTATAATAATAATAATAATAAATATTTCGGACATCTAACACACAACGCCATCTAGTCCCAAACTAAGCAAAGCTTGTACTATGGGTACTAGACAACTGATATTAATACATATATACTTTTTTTTTGTAAATACATACATATTATACATAGAAAACACCCAAACTCCGAAAACAAATATTTGCAGATCATACAAACATTTGGTCCGACCCAGGATTCGAACCCGAGACCTCATGGACAGCAGTCGCGTAAGCTACCACTGCGCCACAGAGGCAGTAAATATTAATATTTGGTAATAATTGTGTGTTAATAATCATTAGAATAATTATATTAAACAATGTATAAAGTTATTTGCTAAGTTTGGGAATTTAGTATTGAATTAGGTTCGGTGTCAGATATTATAAAACGCGGTCGGTTGGAATAATGCGGGGACATTCATATTCTAACCATTCTACGTGATGTGCATTGGAGAATGTTATAAGTTTGTGCAAATTTAATGTGTTGCTTTACCGCCATCTTGATTACGCGCGTTACTATACATACATGTTAAAGAGAAACCAACTGAGGTAGCAGTTACGTCTAAATCTCGTAAGCTTCAAAATCGGTGCAACCGTTCCAGAGACAAGCCGGAAACAGGCAGTCAAAAATTTAAAAAAAATGATATTTTTTGTGCAAGTGTTGTTTATACTCTCATATGCATTTTTCCACTAGATTTTGAAATTAAAAAGTTTATATTACAGATATTTCAATTTCATTTATTTGTATCGATTATATTCCGACACATAACAAATGATTGTGCTATTACCCAATTGTTGGTTGGTTGGAATCGAACCCAAAACATATTTAAAAAGGATATAAATAAAACATCATACAATACAAATTTAACAATTTTATTAAAGTCAACACCAAAACCTATCTACATCATCTGATATGCTGGCAACGCAATCCTGAACGAACTTTTACAAACCGCACCAAACGAGTCTTCTCGTCGTATTCTATTCCCTGCTGTGCTTCGCTATACATATATCATTATATCATAATTATTATTATTATCTAGTTTAAATATAAAACTTACGCTTTTGAGCATTCTTTACCCGCCTCTTTGTTTTGGTGGCCGTATGCCGGTTATCTTTGCTTTAAAAAAGAGCTTGTCTATTAATCTTATTTTTTTTATGAAAACCTTTTTGTAGAGGTGAGACAATAATTAAATACTTTTAGTATGCATTAATATTATTTAAGAATATTCCGAAGGTTGATATAAACTGCAGCACTATATCAAATTGAAGAAAGAAAATAGTATATATGACAAAGACAAATACAGCAGTGGCCACCAAACCAAAAGTTAAGTCATGTGCACACAGGAGTATTCGATACACATTGCATGTAAAGCCGTGAGACAGTGCGTTCACAAGCCCTCCCTATGTTATAACTAAGCACTATTTTTGAGCAATTTTGAGCACATTCTTTTCACACACAAGGGAAAACGTTTTGTACCATCGAGTAATTTAAATTTCATATTTAGGTTATTAAATGTTTTTTTTTTTATATTTAAGCTGCCAAAATGACTCTGCCCTGCCTGATGGAAAGCATGAGCAGAATCCAAGAGTGGTGGTCACCATCCTCAATGCGAAAAAGAACAATGCAGCATGGTGACCCACACTATGGCGGCCTGGGGGGAAGGGGGATAGGGGGCGTCTCTCTAATACATAGAGTGACAATCTTATTTCGCTTTTAAATTATACAGACGAAATCAGACACGTTTATTTACGTATAAAAATTCTTATTCTTAGCTTTTAAAGTCATATTATGTTCTTATAAATCAAATTTAATGGCGTCCACCAATCCCTGTGTAATAAAAAGTTGCCAGTGTGCAAAAATTACCAGAAATAGGCTCACCCCCGACTATTGTGTACATACTCTTAATAATAAAGCTAAGTTTTTTACCAACGTTGGTCATTATAATTCGTAAGTAATATTTTATTGCATTATAACATTATGCTATGTTTTTAATTTTCGAATAAAAAATCTTTGTATGACAATAAATGCTTTATTTTAAGTTAACGGAAATATATTGTATAAAATGCATATAAAAATCCGTATAAACAATTTTTTTTTAGAACAAATAGTCAGATTTTAATTTAAATAAAGCAAAAGTTGTCATACAGGAAATTAATTTCTATTAATTCTAGCCTAATTATAATTTTAGTACAACTGGAATATTTAAAAAAAATGCATGATCGAGTTATTAAAACTGATATTGTGGTAACTGTAAGACATTACATAGACATTCGTAGTAGCATACAAAAATATCAGGTTTACTCAAATAAAATACATCATACCCTACAATATACTAGTCATGTAATAAAAACACATATAACATAAATAAAAATGTTAAAGACAGATTAAATGCATAAACTACTATGCACGGCCGCCATTACAAAGCGACATTACCGCCATCTATATATTAAAATGAGTATCAAAGAGAAACGTCATCTCCTTTATTTGTTCTTACATATATATTATTGTGATAATTTGTGAAGTCTACGAATGCCTAAAATAAATTGGAAAGTATTGTTAAATACTAAATGGAAAGCTTATACATCCATACATTGTTCGGAGATATATCTAATATATATACATTATTATCATTAAATCTTTGACAACGTTCAATGTTGTTATAATGGCTGGGAAAATACACATGGTTTGTTATTAAAATAAAATAATAAAACAAAAACCATTGCCCTCATCGGAAATCAGTAGGAATCTTTCGATAATTCTAATTGGATTGTGAGTCTTGTCAGTTGAATATATCTTAAGAATTATATACTTAAGATATAACTTAAAAATACAGGTGTGACGAAATATAGATCTTTTTTGAAATATAAAAAGATACATTATAGTTCGCAAGAAAGGCATACAACTTTATTACATGGCTATCGTGTTTATCCATTAACTTCACAACTGGGTTGAGACAAAACGCGGATAGAATTTATTTTGAGCTTGCCAGTATCTTTTACTTGCAACTTGGCGAGGATCGCTAGTGCTTAATGGAAATATTTGAAAATATTTTGATCAGCATAATTACAGTACACAAAAGTGACTGAGAATTTAAAGCACCTTGTCTTGGGAGAACAGTTTACGAAATAAGACGTTGAAAAAACAGGTTATTTAATCATAGATGAGCATTAAAGTAAGAATTGTGTCAGATGGCGCCACTAAACGAAATACACTTTGCATATAAAAGGTTTATATCCTCTGTAAATATGATAATAGTGACGTTCGCAGTGCAAGTAGCGCCACCTAGTTGTGAAATTGCTATCTTTAAAAAAAGAAAAAAAAGGAGTAGTCGTCAAAAGTATCTCGTTTTTTACAATTGCAATATAGTGTTACAATATTTTAAGACAACTTGTATAATGTACCATAAAATCAAACTCCTTTAGATCTGTAATTATTTCCTGAAAAATACTAAGTATATTGTCTTGGAGAATATATAGTCTTCTACGCTCCTCCATTCCTAATAAAATGTGTAGCACTATAGATTTTACGCTATCGCTTTTCAATATCACTATTTCTAAATTGCATTTTTAATAAGTGAACCGCAAGCGGATTGACTAGTTTTAACTGAAACAATTTGTTTTGAAACATATAATGTTTCGCCCAAATTGCTAATGTAAAAAACTACTAAACATTTGTCTAATCATGTCTAAAATTATATGATATCAAGATTCGCTACCAATAGAGATGATTATTAGCGTTTGGAATATCCAGGATTTTAAAATTGTCTTCACGTTTGAAGATTGTACATTTACAAAAATGTAAATTGGCAACACTCGTGTACCATAAATAAAAAGATATCCTGATTCAAATATTAAAAAACATATTAGGTTCGACTTTTTTTTAAATGACTCGTAAACAGATATAAGATCCGGATATGCAAGTGGAACTTTTTAATTTCGCTTCAACCATGAAGGATTTTAAAAAGTTCTATATCTGAACAGAGTAAAATATATATCTGACTTCTCATACTAAGGGAATGTTTTTTACAGAGAGTTGAAGTAAGTTAGTTTTTTCAATTTCAATTTAGCTGTAATGTTTTTTTTTTATGATTGTATCCTTAATTTTACAGCTTGCATGTTACACCAGTCTTCTCAAACTATTACATGACAAGTAAATATTTGGAAAAGCAAGTTCATTCCGATATTGGTCAATAAGGAATTCCTTTTATCGAATACACATTAATTCTATATATGTTACAATCAAATCAAGGTAAGATATAATAAGGCAAGGCAAAAGTTCACCATTTAACAACCTAAGATCGTTGTTTGTCTAATTCATACAACGATATTGTATGTGTACTTAAATATTGAAAGGTCTTACTTATAAAATAAACAATCGTGACACGTGGGAATCTTACAGGAGGAGTATCTGACTGTGGTTTGTTGTTAAGCAAAGGTCGACGTTGTCCTATTGGCACAGCATACTGAAGAATGAGTTTGCATATGCCATTGGCTTCACGTCTGGATGTGGCTAAAAGTAAGAGACAAATTATATTATTATTAAGAACTAGCTTATGCCCACGGCTCCGCCCGCGTATGTGTCGGTTATCGCCGCAAATAGTAGCCTATGTGTTATTCTGATGTATATAGCTTTTGCCGTGAGAGAGACACGCTTCGGCATGAATGGGCCGGCTCGACCGGAGTGATACCACGGACTCACAGAAAACCGGTGTGAAACAGCGCTTACGCTGTGTTTCATCGAGTGAGTGAGGATACCGGAGGCCTATACCCCAATCCTACCCCCTATCCCCCTCCCCAACACCTAAACGCCGGCAACGCACTTGTGACACCTCTGGTTTTATGGGTGTCCATGGGCGGCGGTAATCGCTTACCATCAGGCGATACGTCTGTTTGTTTGCCCCATATAACATAAAAAAACTGTAAAGTTTCATCCAAATCCGTTGGATAGTTTTTACGCGAAAGAATAAAAAACATCCATCCATACAAACTGTCGCGTTTATATTAGCAGGATTTCATTCAAAACTAGTCGCTAGAGGCAACTAGACCTACAGTAAATCTCTTTTTTTTTATTGTTACTTTCAATATACTAACAGATCAAATCCAATATGATATTGTAGCTAAATTATTCTTAAAAAGTAATTAAATCTAAGAGTAACAAATTTAGCAAAGAGCTATCAAAGTGGAATCACTCAGAGTACATTAAAATATATCCATCTCGCCAGCTATGAGGTTAAGCAAATGAGTTGAATCATTTGCCTTATACAACCTTACAAAATTTTTGATTCATTTAATTTTTTTAAACCAGTTTTTGTTACTTCACTATAGTTCTTTATAATGTTTAGCAAATATTGTGTCACTGTACATTTGATCTTGAAGTAATCTTCAAAATAATTATGAACACTTTTATGAATCAGTATAATATAAGGGAGATTTCACATTTCTAAGAAAAATCATAAATTTTTTATATGAAGATAATACTATTTAAATCGTTTAAAAAGTTTAGTTTGATAATTAATAATACATACCACTGCTTCATAAGTTGTGAAGTTAGGTTTCAAGTCTTTGCCATTCATTGTGATGAAAGCGCCAAGATTTCCCATAGTATCACTGAAAACAAGCAAAATTTAACATGATGTGGCAATAAGTAATAATAGGACAGTTCTTTTTTTACGGACGTACGGACGGACGTATCGCCTGATGGTAAGCGATTACGTCGTGGGTGCCGGCCTTAGGGAGATAGGGTGGAGGGGTTAGGATACAGGCCCCCAATTTCCTCACTCACTCGGTGAAACACTTGGCAAGCACTGTTTCACAACCATTTTCTATATCACTCCGGTCGAGCCGGCCCATTCGTGTCGAAGTGTGGCTGTCCCACATTCACAACATATCAACAGCCTTTAACAGTTTCCACTACTGGACATAACTATAGCCTCTTCTTAGAAAGTAGGTTGTTAGCGGTGTGCCTTATTATACCACACTAACCAGGCTGGTTGGTATATGTTTATTACAAGTTATTTGTTTTTGACAGTGATGTAGTCCTGGGTAGTTTGCACCTTTATTCGCCTCTTACGACATATGGGATGAATAGGGAATGGTGACACTCTACATTCTCAATCTGTCACAGCAAGGGCAGTTGCTTATAGTTAAAATACTCGTGGAAATTTGTACAACATTTTCGGTTATATTAACAACTGGACATTATATACTTAAAGATTAAACAGCCTTGGTAGAGCGGTATTAGCGTATGCGACTGCGGTGTCTGGTTCGTTTCCCGGACCAAATGTTTATATGATCTGCAAATATTTGATTCGGAGTGTGGGTTTTTTCCATACACACACATATATATAGGATAGATATAAACAAGTATGTATGTATTTATATCAGTTTCAATACAAATATTTTTTTTATATTTAAGCTGCCAAAATGACTCTGCCCTGCCTGATGGAAAGCATGAGCAGAATCCAAGAGTGGTGGCCACCATCCTCAATGCGAAAAAGAACAATCCAGCATGGTGACCCACACTATGACGGCCTGGGGGGAAGGGGGATGGTGAGGGGGATAGGGGGCGTTGGATTGGGGTATGGGCCTCCGGTATCCTCACTCACTCGATGAAACACAGCGTAAGCGCTGTTTCACACCGGTTTTCTGTGAGGCCGTGGTATCACTCCGGTCGAGCCGGCCCATTCATGCCGAAGCGTGGCTCTCCCACGGTGAAATAGCTGGCGTTATGTGTTAAATGTCCGAAATGTTTAGTTATATTTACCAGTAGTTGGGCGCCGAAAATACAGTTATGCACTTTCCGTCGTGGGCTACTTCGTAACCATCATTCTTGACCTCATGACTGCGTATGATGTATTCCAGTCCGTTGCGTTGGAGGAAATTGTTGGTGACGTCAGGACCGAACTGGCAGCCCACTCCTCGCTTAGAGGGAGCGCGACCCATCATCGGTTGAGGATCTGACCACAGCAGTTCGCACATTATACCTGTATGAAAAGATTCTTGTTAAAATCACAACACATACTGTATGAAAATTGTTGCTTTCTAGACTTCTAGATAAAGAAATTAATTATTTGAAATCTATATTAATATTATTGAGGTGAAGAGTTCGTTTGGTTGAACGTACTAATCTAAAGAACTAGTACTGGTATGACTTGAAATAAAATAAAATAAAATAAAAATAGTAAGTTTACTGTCTCAAAACTATTTACAAAAGAAAGAAAAGGCGTATGAGCTACATTATTTCACGTCACACCCCCCTCTGAAGTTGCGAGTGTCCATAGTCGGTAGTAATCGCTTAACACCAAGCGATGCGTCTGCTCGTTTGCCCCTTATTATAAAAACTCCTTGGAAACGGCTGGAATGATTTTATTAAATTTTGTGTGCATTTTTTCATACCCCTAAATAATAAGGGTCACTCAGACCTGTTTTTTTTTTGACGATAACATATTTATGGTAAACCAAAGTTTGTCGGGCCAGCAAGTAACCTGATAAAACAGTTCAGATTTAACTACAAAATTGACGTACCATCTTCCGGAGGCTGTTTATTTCTGTCAACCTTTCTGATGTCATCGAGATTGATATCATCCTTGGAGAACAGACCACCATGCATCACCAGTATCTTATTATTTATGCAGTGGGCTAATGGCAGCCAGTTGTACACCTCAGTGAACAGATCAGCCATTTGGGAAGTGTACTTAGATGTGACTTCACCTCGGAAACCATACATGCGGTTCATATCCAAGGTCTCATGGTTGCCTGAAAATTTCAAAAACACCTCAAATCTTGGCATAGTATGAAATTAAGTCTTTCTGGTGTCCGTTAGCCTAGACCTTTGCAACGGCAATGCAGTTTTCAGTCTCAGTCTTCAGTCAGAAACTCGAGAATTTCAAAGAGTTCTGTTCCAGATCGCTAGAATTAAAGAAAATCACGTCCCTGTTCCTACCATTATATGTCTACATATAATGGTAGCCCTTACAAAATTGTTCTCTCTCTGGGATTGAAATCATTCATTTATAAAGTTCAGACATAGTTCTAAGGGTAGCTAATAGTGTAAGTTAGAACATAGAAAAAAATATCATATGGAATGCGAGACTGACACTATAGTAACTGGCAGTAGACATATCGAATACCCCTAATGTGATTAGGCTTTAACTAGGACAGGAGCGTCATTTGGTCCTTTTTATGTTATTCTTAGTTTAAATGGAATTTTGATGAACATATTTAGAAACAGATGGTACTCAGACGGATAATGTTAGCAGTTACATTTGAATTAGTTTTTCAACTGCACTAATGGCCTAGTGGTTTAACAGTACTCAAGCGGTTAATGTTAACAGTTACATTTGAATTAGGTTTTCGACTGTACTAATGGCCTAGTGGTTTAACATTACTCAGGTGGATAATGTTAGCAGTTACATTTGAATTAGGTTTTTGATTGCACGAATGACCTAGTACTTAATACTTCACAAAGTGTGAAGTACTAGGTCATTAGTGCAGTCAAAAACCTAATGTAGTTTCAACTCACCACACACTGTGGGACAACACTTTTTATGATGTATGTTTGTAAAGTCACCCACACACGATTTATTGGAATGAATATATATGCTGGAATTGTCTTTATTAAAAAAAAAGTAAAGAAATCAATCTTTCGTCATGGTTTCAACTATGTACTGAATAGATTTGAAATAGATACATGATATTAAATCAAAACCAATATAAAAAAAAACTTACCTCGGGACATGTAAAAGTGATCTGGGAAGAGTAATTTGAAGCTGAATAGTGTAAAGATACATTCAACACTAAAGGAACCTCGGTCAACAAAATCCCCATTGAACAAGTAGGGATTAGTTTCAGACGGCAAGCCGTTGAGCTTAAAGATGTTCATCAAGTCATAATATTGGCCATGGATGTCTCCGCAGACAGTGAACTTCTTGTCATCGGCTACTTTAATGTCTATGAGTGAAGGCTGTTTCTGCAAGTAGGCTTTCACGTCTATTAAGATCTGAAATATAAAATAAGAATCATACAATCACAGACTGCTAAGATCAAGTAACATTGCACTGCCAAAAAGTGTAGTGTTTCATCTCGATAACTAACATTACACATATTGACAGTTAATATCTATTGAGTACCTACGGTAAAATATAGCGTTAAAGTACTTTTTTATACAAGTTAATAAAAATGATGTGTTTGTTTGTAATTCATATTAACAACTATTCACCAAGGGTTAGGCGAAATCAAACTTGAAAGGCAAAAATAGTAAACAATATTCGATTTAAAAGTAACAAAAATCAAGGCAGTTAAGTTTTTTCTATAAATTCTTCAGATATTTTCAATATAAGCATTAATAACGGCGCTAGGCACGCTGGCAGGATATCCAAGATTAGAGCAGAGGCGTAATTTAGCGGCGGCCATCGGAGTGGAAATTCTCTTGCTCAGTACCACGATTACGGCCATTGTATGAAGAGATAGCCTGGAATTCAGCCATCTTCTGCGAGCAAGTTTTGCTTACTAAGGAGACGTCGGAACGGGACCGGGAAAGGTTTAGAGTTCTCCCGGATCGTCAGACCCGGAAACGGTCCAGGTACCGCGGACGACTCAGGCGCCGGAGGTCGCAGAACGATCTCCGTCCTCCATAAGCGCAATCCTGGGGGCGAAAGATGAGGCCATCTGTCCCCTAATAGAAGCAGGCCGGTTACCGAGAGTGCGCTCTCTTCTGGAGGCAAGAGTGGAACTCAGGAGAGCTCATCTGCAAGCCGTATGTAGAGAGCCCAAGGTAAGTTGCGGTTCCAAGATTTTCTTTCTAGGGTACACCTGATTCCCTGACTACTTATTTATTACTACAGTTTTGGTTGGTTTAAGTTCGACATAACCACCAGTATATGGTATCCAGGGGAGTTGTAAATGTAACAAACCTTGTAAGCATATTTCTTGTGTAATTTCTTCTGTTGTTTATAAAAATCCATGAGTTCAGTGACAAATTTCAGTGTGACCTTCCCATCTTCCAGTATGGGGCCATCATATTCATCTTCAATGGCTGTAAAGAAAGTTATTATATTGAAACAGTAGCAGCAGCAGGTACAGCTATAACAGTTTTTACTTATCTATACTAATACTTTTACCGTGGGAGAGCCACGCTTCGGCATGAATGGGCCGGCTCGACCGGAGTGATACCACGGCCTCACAGAAAACCGGTGTGAAACAGCGCTTACGCTGTGTTTCATCGAGTGAGTGAGGATACCGGAGGCCCATACCCCAATCCAACGCCCCCTATCCCCCTCACCATCCCCTTTCCCCCCAGGCCGCCATAGTGTGGGTCACCATACTGCATTGTTCTTTTTCGCATTGAGGATGGTGACCACCACTCTTGGATTCTGCTCATGCTTTCCATCAGGCAGGGCAGAGTCATTTTGGCAGATTAAATATAAAAAAAAAAAAAAAAAAATACAAATAATGTTGAGTCGAAGAGGCAAACAAAAGACTGCATTAAGATGTGTGGTAAAACGAAACGGCACCCAGGTGAGCTAGCTTGTTACGTCTCTCAATCCCTTTTAATATAAGTTAATAAGACAGTAAAAATACAATAATATCAACTTCAAATCAGCTTCAAAAAGAATTATTCTATGCTTAATATGTTAAGCTTGGAGAGTGTTTATTTTGCAAAATTCCATGAGACAATTTTTTCAATTACATTATGCAATATTCCATATTTAAAATTTTTCAATATTTTAAGTTACATTATCAAGAAGCGGTGAAGCAGAACAAGAACAAAGCCGTGAATCAAACCAAGTGGAGTGAAGTTCAAGAGGCCTATGTCCAGCAGTGGACTGCGATAGGCTAATGATGATGCAATATTCATTTTACATAAGCAGCACACCATCGATTCATAAAAAAAAATTTCAGTATGGGAACAATAATTGTTATCAAAAAATCTAGGTGATTTATTTATCAAAATAATAATAGTATATGTGATTAATTTTAGATTTTTTTTTTATCATTAGTGCACACTCAATGGAGTATTCAATGTTCTTGAAGTATTTACTTGTTAATTGAATGAATTCACTAAGATCACCTACTGTTAACTTAGTAATATGTGAACAGGTAGTTAATTTAATTAACCACAGACAAAATTGTTTATTGTATTCAATTAATCTGCAGTGGTAAACATATTTTCTGAATAAACTAAATAACATTTTTTAAGAGCCTATGTACAGCAATGGGTTCAACAAGTACGTTTGTGATTTTATGGTAAATAAGTATTTTTGAGAACAAGACTGTGGCGACTTCCACATACAACGGCAACATAATCAAGTTGCCACTGTATATGGCATTGTCATATATTTATATGACAACTCCATCTACCAAAGATACATTAGACTATGGAGTAATGTATGAAGAAGCCACCAATCCTGCATTGGGCAATAGAAAATCTCCCGAAACCGATAGGGCAGTGACCCATTGATGACTCAACATTTTTAGAATACTAATGGTTGAAAAATGTGTACTTCAATTATGGGACATTATGGGGCACTGCTAGTCTACTATTACTTTTATTAGTCACTATTAGGATGGTGTTAAAAAGTCTTTATCTAGAAATGTATAATTGTCTACTTTTACAAATAAAATAGTTACTTACTCATAGCATCCAAATTGATGGAATCAGCTATATTAACCTCTTTTTTATCAACAGATATTGCTTTCTCAAAGGCAATTTTCTTTACTATTTTATTACATTCATTGTATTTCATCTTCGCATCTTGATCATTAGGCCTAACTTTGGTTACCTAGAAAGACATATTTAAAATGATAATTTAAAAAAAAACTAACCTAACTAAACTTGAAATGTTTATCATTTCAATATACGAAATTAGAATTCTAAGTTTAAAACTATGTGATTTGTCACACAACTATTGCAATTACATGTCAAGGCAAATTGAATAGTCATGATGAATTTATTAAGTATTTGTAATTAACATTATAAATATTTTGATACTTACATATTCAAAATCCTTAAGTGCTAGTTTGTACTTTCCTAGGGACATGTAAGACGCGGCTCTTCTATAGTATGCCTTAGTGTAAGCTCTGTCCAATTCAATAGCCTTAGAGGCATCACTCAAAGCATAACCAAAGTTCTCCAGTCTGAGATTAGCTATACTTCTATTCGCGAAGAACACCGCATTCTTGGGATTCTTCTCAATTGCCTTTGTGTACAATTCTATGGCATTGTTATAACTTTGACCTGAAAATTTGAGGTTAGGTCACAAATTTACGTGATATTCCTCTTAATAAAAATATATTGCTGGTTATTCACAAATATGTATAAACAGTTTTTTAATAGGTGCTTTGAATTTTTTTAAGACTTACTTTTGAAGTACTGATTAGCTTCATTTTTTAATTTATCGGCGGCCTCTATATCTTCTTGGGATATCGGCCCCGTAATTTCTTCATTGCTAGCCATTGCTACGCGTTGTAAATATTAGTATACTTTTATTGTACAATCAGAATAATTGGCTAATCATAAGAAAATGTGTTTTTCACATAGACTTTTACATGTTCTCCTCAATTCATGAAAAATTAATTGACGGATTACCAAAAGGAATGACTTTTGAATGAATGAAATGCTTTTTGAAATGATTTGGATACTTGTAGTTGAACTCCGTACGGTTAAAAATATTTTATTTTATATTAAATTATTTGGTAAACGTCTACCGAATTTAATTTATTAAATAAGTCACAAATTCACAAAAGTCTTAAATTGATAAACCATAGACACAAACACACAATACACTGTAGGCAGTATACCCCGTCTCTCGCAAGAAGTCCCAGCGTCCCTATCCCACGGCAATTAGTGGAACTAATGTGACAGAGCGGAGATGTTTGTTTTTGTTAGGGTTATAGCCATGCCATTTCGTTATGTCATTTGCCGTATTTACGAATGGCTTTTGTTGTAAAAGTGCTGGTAAGGAATTAATAGTAATATTCTTATTCATTTTTTGATGAGACGGAAACCAGTTTTTCAGCTATTTCTGCCAATGTCAAGTATTTAAAGTATTCAAATCTTAAGTTGTCGAGTCTTCAAGCCTTCGTTTTAATGAAAAAAAATATGATTATAAAAAACATAAGTGTGGAAGAAATGAACTTGGGCATCGCCTTTAGATAAACCAAAAAAATTTCATAATGTTAAATAAAAATTGCATGCAATTTAAATAAAAATGCATGTCGATGACGTGAACTCAAGATTTTCTCCTACCAAAAAGTGCTCAACGCGTCTAAAGAAGTTTTCACTTCAAAACATGATCCTTTTTTAGTATTTATTATCAGTAAGAGCCCTGACATAACAATTAATACGTGATGACCTGTTATGTCATGCTTCTTTAAATTGACAAGATGCTGACTACTACTTGGGTGCTGCCCTTATGTTATTTTGATTGGGCTTTTTTACCTACATTTTTTCTGTACCTGTTGAGATGAAAGTGTTTTATTAATATTTTCAATAGATTGCTTTGTTTAGTGCAAACTTGTAAAGCATTTTTATTAATACTCTGGATTAAACTCATTCGGTGACCACAGTTGAGGTTTTAAAATAAGTACTAAAAAAATAATAATTCTGTTTTATTTGATCTCTTTTCAAAAAGTTCCGGATACCTTATCTGACATAGGTTTGACACAATTTATATGGAAGATCCGTTGAATTATCTTTCCGATACGCTATCCGAAAGTTATCTGCCGGTCCGAAAGTTATTAGTAAAACAGGCGCTTATTATATTTTTGTAATATTTATTGTTTTTCTCCCAGTGTTATTGAATGACCTTTTAAAATGTCCTGATGGCAGCCAAATTTTTTCTCCAATCACTCGCTCACATTGAACTTTCGCGTCAAATGAAACACGCACTGCCCACAAAATAAAGGATTAATGACATGAAACCCCGTTTTTTGGCTTAAATGCTACAATAATCCTTCCCATATGTCATTGAGGTCATTCCAATATGAATCCATAAACAAATCCTTCCCATATGTCATTGAGGTCATTCCAATATGAATCCATAAACAATGTCGTGTTATTTTATTCTCAAAAATTACCACTGGCAACCTTTCTCATATGTCATTGAAGTCATTCCAATATGAATCCTTAAGCAATGTCGTGTTATTTTATTCTCAAAAATTACCACTGGCGAGTGTCCCGTAGCGGGAAGAAAGCCAATTGTAGTCATTTTTCTAAAATACCGCGTGACGGCAACCAGACGAGAGGTCAAGAATTTTGATTTCGAAGTCAAACCGTAGACAATATTAAGACAAAATATTACGTATCTAATTATTTTTCTAATGAAAATAACTTTAACATTATATTAAGGACACAAGATTCTCTTTCAAGGTAGTAGTTCCACGTTGATTTCCAGAGCCAAGCTCAGAAGATGATGAGGCTGAGGGTCGGCCCGATGGGGTACTGTCTTTTCATGGAAGACCTACTTCGACCACACGGTTGTCCCAGTGGTTCAAGTAGTCGCCACGCCGTTTTCAACTTCGCCTAATGTGGGCTCAAATTCCACATGGGACAAATTGTTGTTCTGAGTGTGGGTGTTCATTATGACAGTTTCATGTATGCTAGGAATGTGCCTCGCGGTACAGGCAGTTTATTCCTAATGCGGGAGTTGCCTTTTAAATAAAAACTAAAGACACCTAAAATGACAGCATTCGTGCAGTCGAGTTTCGTTGGTGAGTGTGAGACCAGAAGCATCTCAATAGGCTGTCGAGGTGTGGGTCAGCATTCATTTTCTGCATTCACAATGAGTTTAGTGTCCACCACCATCGGATTCTACTCATGCTTTTTATTATGCAGCGTAGAGTCACTTTGGCCGTCTTTTATTCAGAAAAGCAAAAGATCTGTAGAAGCTCTCACGGGATTTCAGCTCACCGGCGCTTACGGCGAAGTGGTAAGTATGTTGGAATTGTACCGTCTAAAACTACACGATGTTCTGTCACATGGGAGTCTGTGTAAATGTCGCAAGGGATTCGGGTATCAAAATATGAAGACCCCGATAATCCGCACCGACTAGCAGAGCATCTGCGGTAAGAATGGTGCAGGTGATTTAAGCAGTCGTCACGCTGTTTTCTACTGCAGTGAGTGTTGTTATTGAAACTCCACATGGGTCAATACTTTGTGTGAAATTGCTGTTCTGATTTGAGTCTGGGTGTGACATAGGATATATTTTTAAAACAGGAGTTGTTTAAAAAAATTCATGATGATCCGGTTTGTTGTACTGCAGAACCTGGATATAGTTTAGTAGGTACTTGGGTTTTAGAAGTCTGATAGCAGTAGCTTTGCGTAGTATACATAGAGCAACACCTTCTTGATTTAGGTAAGAAATTCTAAGGAAGTTCCATATAACTAAAGAGATTGACATTTGTGTGTGCAACTTTGTTCATTTATATAAAGATGTGGTTATACCCAATCAGATATCGAATTAAATAAGTATTTTGACATTTTGAATCACACCAGTGTTATCTTACTCCCTTGCCCTTAGGTAGAGTTAAAACGGGCAAATATGACAAGTTTTCTAGCGAGTATAGTCTGTAGAGGTGATAAATAGAAAAAAATTAACAGCGTAAAGTGTCTATGGAGTCGTTAGTAAAAAACTTTTTGAATAAAATAGGTTTTTTATTTTTGGTGATGTTACTTATTGACTAGGCTAAGTAAAAAAAATGTCTTACATTTTAAAAACTTGCAGTAGTTTCACTTACATTAAATACGCAACAATAAATTAAATAATGATACATAGTATTTACAATATCCATTGGAACATGGCACATATCAATAACACAATAAGACTACTTTTAAATAATACTGCTGAGCTTGGGTCGGGGCAATCATTGTTCTGGAAAATTGCTCTGAGGTATGGTAGATGAAGTTCTTGCCGTTCCTGTATTAAAGTTTGTACCATCGCAGCACCTTGCGCAGAGAATATTCGTTCTCGGCTTAAACTCCAGGCACGAACTGAAAATAAACAACAATATTACGAAAAATGCAAACAAAGAGTGATAGGAGAAATAATTTAAAAAAATAAATAATTATAGTATAGGTACGTAAACTGATTAAATTTATAAAGTCTATATCGCTTGGCCTAATATGACAAGTGTATTGACATCTCACTTTATTAATTTCATCACTAAATCGGTTAAGTAATTAACGTGCTACGGTGGAACATAATATTTATACACAGACTGTCAAATATATAACCCTTCCTTTTGGCTTCAGCATAACACCATAAACGAAGACGGTTATTTATTTGTTCAAAACAATAATAATATCTATGTATCGGTATTACTCGTTTTTCGACAAATAATTATTCATGTTTGTTATGTAATTGGCTATATTCTAAAATAACATGAACAAAATCGTAAAGATCATGTAGGTAACGAAACCCTGTATGTGTATATGTATTTCTGACTAACATAACCCTTTTACTGCGCTATAGGCGCGTTAGACCTCTTGATCGGAGGTTTTAAATAGAAGTAAATTTCGACACTGCAACACAACATATTATAAAAAAAAATTGGTACATAAAACAGTATTGAAAGTTTAACTTAACGCACAGTTAAATATTAAACATAATATATGTACCTGGTAGGTACATATATTATGTAGGTACGGTATTTTGTTAGGGTAAGGAATTAATACACTCCTATTAACAAAACTTTAACCAAATTTCAAACAACTTTTAAGAGGTTCGATACATGGCAGACAAATATGCAGTCAGTTGTTTACAAAAGCTGTGTTTGCTCAAAAACCTTTTTTCTATATTTAAATAATACCTTTTTAAGTTACTTGACAAATTATCAACAAGGATAGGTTATAGGGTTATTGACTTGTTGTGTATCCAGAGGCGTCTGTGGCCCGTGAAGCGCCAGTGTGCAATCATTACTCTAGCGCCATTTCGTCGTAGCGCCGCGGCTGTCACCCGTAATGCCCCTAACACCCTGCAGTATAGGTAAGGACGACCCTTTTTAATCCTAATTATTGTGTATTATACTCACTTTGGCGTCTGAAATTGTCGACATTGACGCAGTTGAACGCCACCGCGTAATCTGTGTAGTCTGTGTTCATAATGTATAAACTTGTTGTCGTGTTGTCACCTGAAAAGAAAACAATATAGCAATGATAAAATTAAAAAAAAATAGGACATGTGACGTATTTGAAAGGCGAAAGGAGAATCTATAACGCATATACTAGCATTGTAATGTGTACATCAGTGATTTGTATCATATTTAAAATGCAGCAAATGAAAAAACATCGAAAAAATGTTTAAGAAAAGCATATCTCCCTTGCTTCGCACAGAAATCTTAGAAATAATATTATCCATTCTTTTGAATAAGTATGTGTGTGTGTGTAAAAACATGAACTTTAGTTTTATACTACGTAAAGAAGAACATTAGTGATTATTTTGCCTACGATGCTCAAATTGCTCTAAAGTTTAAGTTTAAAGTTTTTCGTTATTTCTAAATTTATTAGACTTATTCTATGAAATATAACATTATTTTAAAAGTATAATTATGTTTACCGTCTGCAGTAGGCATCGTAACTTGGATTAAGCCGGTGCCCTCAGTGACTGTCGCCTCACCCTCTGTGGTCATAAGTTGTCCATCACGGACTTCGAAACTCAGTACATGAATAGTTCCACTGTCTTGGTCTACAGTATATGTTGAACCCACACAAGTGCTTCCATTAATCGCATCGTACCTCGCCATAGTGTACCATGTTCCTGAAAACTAGAATAAAAGTTTTCGTAAAGTAACGGGGCAATACTCTAGACTTTTTCCAATTTTAACCATTACTATTTTGATTAAATAACTTATGGCCAGTTGCTTTTATTGTCGGATGTACCAATAATATCGTCTGCCTTGGGAATATCGTCGTTCAAGTTATAAAGGAAGATGATAAATTGGGATCAGGAAAACGGATAGTACGAAGTAATGTACCAAGCTGAGTGATATTGCAGGAGTCGGATAAGAAAAACAAAAATAGTGTAGAGTAATTTGAAAAAAGTCAAGGCTTATATTCAGCATATATTGCTCATATATAGGTCATTATGAATTAACTACGTTGATCAGTATATTAAAACAGAAGCATTCTAGCTCTTAAGCTTAACTAGACATCTTCATTAATGGCTTTGTATTGTAAGGGCCATAACAGTGAACGTGTGAGAAATCTTCACAAAGCAAGAACAAAAAGAAGCAATATTTATTTTACATTTTTTACTTGTTTTGCCGAACTTTTCAAGATTAAGTAACTTACGTCATCAATATTCAAGTCTCTTATCACGGGTGCATTTGGATCACACTGGCCAGGTATTATTATGGGCTGTCCTTCTGGTATTATTGGATAGTGGAAGCATGTATCATCGGTCTGGTTAACCTCTTGATAGAATTGTGGGAATAATACTGAGTTATTTCCAATTATTGGGGCCATTATATTCTGAGCTTCAGGTGACAACGAACGGGATTTACTGTGCTTAGCACTCCAAACTGAAAAATAAAATGGTTTCATATTAGTTGTTATAAAATGAGGTAATCGTGAATGTTACGAGGCTTCGACGCTTGGTCTAGTACATTTGTACAGACACTAGCCTCGTAATCATTGTTAAATTGGTGGATAAACAAAATATTGTGTGATGATGTTATTATTGATAATACCTTTACTTCTCTCTCCTAAATATCCCGTTTAAATGATCCCACTCTGCGTGATGGTTAGCATAAATAGTATCCAAGATTGGTGGTCAACATACTCGTTGCGAATACAGACAATGGTGACCCACACCACGGTGGTCTAGTGGTGCTTTTTTAGTGGTTCGTGTGATTTAACCGATGCAGATACTTATACGTGCAACAATCATAGTTTACCTGACACTTATACTAAACCGTTTCTGTGATGTGAGCTTTGAAGTAATGAAACTTCTTCAAAGTGAAAAAACTTTCGAGACTTGTATTAATGATTTTTTAATCAAGATCAAACTAGAAAAGTTTATATCTTATTACTATTGTTATAGACGAAGTAATAAATACGTTACAATCTTACCTAGTCTGTATTCATCGTCCTCTTGCTCACAAGCGTAAAGTAGAGAGTATGATTCATAGTCAGTTGCAAGGACCCAGATATCTGAAAATCCAAATTAACATTAGAAAAATATAGAACATTTGATAGTAATCGCTTACTATATCTCCGTTACTTGTCATGCCTAATTGTTTGGTTATACAGCTATATCATCATTACTCGTTCTTAAATTTGTTTGGTATTGTAGACGTTGCTTTCAATGTAAATATTGATACTTTAAAGTATACCTCTTTCTGAGTATATAGTAGTTTTGAAAAACAGTAAACCAACTAATTTTTTGTTAAATTATATAGCCTACGTCACCCGGAACATTGTTACGAATCTAGGAGCATACAAACATACATTGATTGCCAAAACTATGACTCTTTCTGCCGTAGTCAGGAGAAAAGTACTTTATCTATTTCAAAGTTGTTTTACTGTGCGGTTTTTTATGTCTTTTTATGTCTTCGTTGTTTTATTTCACCTTATTTTTTGTAATATATAACATAACCGAGATTTTTTTAGAATGAATAAAAGATAAAGGTAAGTTCATCCTAACTGTGTATTTATAGTGAAATAAAACTTAATAACATTTGTCGTACGCACCTTGAGTTTTACCATTAGCCATTGTCCTAATTAACTTGCCCTCAGGAGTTGCTGTAACAGTGCCTGGTCGAGTAAAACCTTCATTATTTCGAACCCAGCTATCAACCACCACATATGAGCCGCCATCTTGTCTATATTCAGAGCTTCGACACTGACCAACGTCAGGGTCATCAACAGGATACCTTTCTATCTCATGCCACCAACCTAAGTACTGTAAAATATAAAAATAATATTTATTGACTTTTATTTAATATACTTTCAAGTCTAGTTACAGCTTATGTTGTAATAATATTACTGCATTAAAATTTAGTTACATCTAATAACAGAAAGGAATTTTTAGAGCATTCATTTCCTTGTCTACAAATATATGTTTAAAAATTGTCAAGACCATTTTTTTCCAGCTACGAAATCAGTACAACTTTTTAGTTTTCTTTTAGAACTAGTACTTCCTACTAGACAAAACTATATGTGAGCTCAGTTGAGTTGAGCAAGTCAATACTGGTCAATACTTAATAATAAAAATTGGTACTAATACCGCCTCCTGTTCACCGTGGGAGAGCCACGCTTCGGCATAAATGGGCCGGCTCGACCGGAGTGATTCCACGGCCTCACATAAAACCAGTGTGAAATAGAGCTTGCGTTGTGTTTCACCGAGTGAGTGAGGATATCGGAGGTCATACCCCAATCCCTTCCTCTTGTGTTGCAGATGTCCATGGGCGGCAGTAATCGCTTACCATCAGGCGATACGTCTACTCGTTTGCCCGCTTTCCACTGAAAGTCCTGTACACCAGGACCAACAGCAGTGACCGACAAACCCCATTGAACTGTGACACTCGGACAGTCCCAGAAAAACATAAACTATCTTGGAACTCGCGACGAAATTAATTAGAGGAAAACTTGAGGAGTTGGAAATATAATAAGTCCACTTTCCCTCCTGAGCAAAGTGAAAGACAAAATGAAATCAATATAGGCAGACACCTTTTCCAAGCTGGGGAGCACCACGGACAAAAGATATTATGGGTCCCAAGTGAGCTATTTTTGATTACTATAGTATGTATGGCGGAATCGCCTAAATTCATGAAAATTCACCGCAGTTGACGCAAGATCCCCAGAGTATATCGCTCCAGATATCACTTGTAAGCTTTTCAGCATTATGTTACATTCATTGCACCAAAGACTGCATTAATGGATGATAAAAAATTTTATTATATATATTATATATAAAAAGAGATCTACGCCCAGTTGTAGACTGTCAAAAGTTGTTGATGTGATAATTTTAATTGAGATTTAAATGAATGAAATAAAAAAAATACATGTACTTACACTTGACACGTTGAAATTAGCAACGCCGGTGATATTTTCACATTGTCCTCTAAAACGCGGTGCTCGATCGGTGTAATTATTAGGTATGTAGAAACAGTCCTCATCTGATTGACTGGTAGGCTGGTAATACTTCTCAAGAAGACCTTGAGTGGCATTAATGACGGGGACCATTGCCGCTGCTGCATCACTTGACAAAGTCCTATATCTACTCAATTGCCAACTGCTGACTGTAAATTTATTTAGTTTTAGTAAATGCTACTGTAGTGTTGCGATTAAAAAAAAATTCAGGAAAAACGGTATTACCTCTTCTCCATCCACCTGTTGTGTTGGTACAACTGTAGACCAATGAGAATGAATTGTAATCCGTTGCAAGCACAAAGTAATTTGCTGTGAACGATACTGAAAAATAAAAAAAATATCACATGTATTTCCTTCTATCACTTTCAATTTTCCTGATTATTTTTATACAAAGAATTATTTTCTTACAGCAATAAGTTCTGGGTTGGTTTAATTTATGGTTCTTCGCCAACCCGGGAATATATGATCGATTAGATGTGACAAAGAGATTTGCTAAGTTAGGTATAATTAAAAGCCCTGACGGGGAACAGGACTAGAGTGGCTTAGAAAGCAGAGTTCACATACCCGTAGGTGTTGCTGTGATGGACTATACATAATAACCCACACACAGGGTTAAAGTCAAAGTATTAGGGAATTACGATACTATAAAATATAATTATCATTATATATTTTTTTATTATTAGAGGAGGAGAACGTTACGTTACGGTGTTTGAGTGAAGTGGAAATGTACATGGCTTTAGAACTTGTTTTATCAGTTTGTTACTTACTTCCACCGACGTCGAAGTTCACGAGTAATTCTCCGGTGCCATCAGTAGACGCGATGACAGCATATCCAAATTGTGTCAAAAGTGTCTGATTTAGGACTTCGCTGTTGAATACGGGTACCGTGTTTGAAGCAGCGTCAAAACTGTATTCGGCTCGATTACATTGGCCCACTTGATCTTGAACTGGGAATCTTGAAGTTTCGAACCATCTTCCTAAGTACTGGAAGGTTTAAATGCACTATGAAAACATGGCTGCAAGTGTTAACTTTCGTTTTTCGTTCTTCGCGTAGGTAACCTACAACCCAAGAGTGTACAAGCAGTTCAGAGAGATTTTGCACCTCCTATGGTCTATATGGATAACCTCTTATAGATAATATGTACCTACTCCTAGCTGTTCAGTCTCAACGGAGTAACGACAACTACACAGAAGATATCGTTGTGTTCAACTGTGAGCACAAACACAGGTGCACTCTCTGCTCCCTAGCTCGCATAATCCGATGGAAAGATTATCTGACATGATCGGGAAGAGATCAGATGGAGAACCGTCTGATTTGCGTGCTCATTGTCTCACGGGGCTTAAGATTTCAACTCCCAAACTAAGAACTGTTATTAAGCACTTCTATAATAAAAATCTTTTTTGGCCGACCCGGGAATCAAACCCGAGACTTCTGCATGGGCAAAGCATATGCTAACCGCTACACCAGACTATGGGTATATTGCGTGAGATTTCACTCGTTCAAAGAATAGTGGCGGAAGAGTTACTTAACCGGTTTCTGTGAGGCAGTGGTTACACCGGTCGATCTGACCTTATATGCAATCCAGAGTAAAGTCTATAGTCCATCATTAAAAGGATATTATAGAATAATTTGTAACCCGACAGAAAATTTTATCTAAGGGTGAGACTTTCCACGTTGGTTTTTTTTCAAGTAAAGATTCCGTGAGTGGTATTAAGTCCAACGGATATTATAATAAGAATGGATCAAGTGATGCAGAAAACAGCAACAACTGCTAAGCGATCGGGCTGGGAGGTGTCGGTCCCTGTGGTAATGAATTAAGAGTACGGATTGTCACTATTCATCTCATGGGTGTCATAAGAGGCGACTAAAGGAATAAACTACGTAGGAGAGCATCACTGCAAAGAGGATCAAAACTTGAAATAAACCCTATACCAACCAATTTAGCCAACGCGGTATAGTAGGCCAAAACCGTGGGAGAGCCACGCTTCGGCATGCATGGGCCGGCTCAACCGGAGTGATACCACGGTCTCATAGAAAACCGGTATGAAACCCACGACTGCGCTGTGTTTCACCGAGTGAGTGAGGATACGGGAGGCCCATAATCCAACCCTTCCCATCATTCCACTCCCTATCCCCCAAGACCGGCAACGCACTTGTGACGCCTCTGGTGTTGCGGGTGTCCATGGGCGGCGGTAATCGCTTACCATCAGGCGATACGTCTGCTCGTTTGCCCCTAATTCCTTAAAAAAAATTGCTTTCTATGGAGATGCTTATGTTCAGCATTGCATTGCTGGAGGTTGTTGTAGAAATTGATGATAACTCTCCCGCAGTTACATGGTTCTCCACTATAGTGGGTACTATTTTGTATAGTGAGGCCTTTTTTTGTGCGGAAATCCCCTCTGATACCACCGACTGGTGGTTATTTCGGACTCGAATTGTCTAAAAACCGCACACCGTCTCATCAGGTGCATCTCGAAAGGAAATCTCTGGAACCCCGACGTACCTCGGGCCACCTATGGTTCGTAGATGGCCCCCTCTCGTGTAGGAATCCTGTAGCTTCTTTTCTATTTAGAAATAGGGCGCAAGCGCTTTATAGAGCTTGCGCTGCCACTTCGGCCTGCTTCTGCTAGATTGACTGGTGACCTCTCCTGTCACCCCCAGGCCTTAGCTTATGTAGGACGGCGATCGTTTAGCGATCTCCGATGCCTGTTCCTGAACCGTGTTCGGGCCTAGCAAATAGGGAGACCTATTGTAAGAAAGGTGAGGCCTAAGTCTAGCCGAAGAGTCTTAAAGGCTGTTATTGTGATGGTATCGATGATGTTCTGAGATACTTACCGCCTCTGCATTGAAGTTGGGTACACCACGAATATTAGTAGGGCAAGGTCCTCGTAATTCCACAAAACCTGGAAGTTCATCAAGCGGTGGGTAGAAGAAGCAAGCATCGTTGTCTTGTCCCGTAGGCTCGTAGTAACCTTCCCATAGATCAATGTTATCTCTGATAAGTTGGCTTGTAATATTCTGTGCAGCAGCCGAAATGCCATCTGGTGATCTACTTAATATCCAGCTGAAAACTAAATTAAAAGACAGAGTTTTAGTGTGTTCAGATTTATTTTCTTTGCAAAGAACATAGAAATAAAACAGTTATTTATTGATATATACTAAAAATTATAAAAACAAAGTGTAGTAGGCTCAAATCCCAATCAAGTCTACTTCGGCAAAAGGCTTAGAGATATACTAAACATAACACGAGAATTGAATGATGGTTATTATTATATAAGTTGACTTGATCAATATATATATATATATATACAAATATATATTACCTTGGTTATTATAGACTTTACGTACAATTTAAGTCAATCTATACTAATATTATAAAGAGATAAAGTTTCTAAATTTGTTTGTATGGTTGTAGGGGGTAATGTTCGGAAGTACTTATCCGATCCTGAAAATTACTTCGCCTACAGAAAGCGACAGTATTTAGGAGTGCCTATATTATGATTGAACAAAAAGTTCAGTTAAAAATAATGGTATTTGTATATTAAGTTGAAGTAAAGCAGGGGTTAACGTCCTACGAAGTGGGCACGGGTCGGCTAGTCCATACAAATCAATAAAATTGGAGTGCCTGTTTGAAATATATAACCGGTTTTTACTAAATGCATATGTGTGTTTACACGGAACATATTATTATATTAAAATACCATTTTTTTCAATTTTTTTTGTCTGTCAGTTTGTTTAAGGTAATCTCGATTTCGACGGGATTTTCATTGGCAGATAGCTGATGATATAAGGCTTAACTTAGGTTACTATTTTCAGACTTGTTTCGCCCTGCGACATTGCCTGCTATTACAACAACAAACGCGGGTAACACCGCGGGGCTCAGCTAGTTAATAATATATCAGTTACTTGTTCTTTAATATAGGTAATTGCATTGCTCAAAAATGTTAAGCATAACTTTTATTCTTAAGTTTTAAGTATCGAATCTAAGAAGTACAGATTGACGTTTTAAACTTTTCAACACGAAATAACTTTGTATAGACATAACTCACATAATCTCGATAACGTTTTCCTAAAACTAAAGAAATAAGAAGTTACACATGTTTCATCATACTATAGATATTTTTTAGAACTCAATTTAAATATTTCGAAATTTCACACACAACGCCATCTAGCTTCAAAGTTACGAGAATACACACACCAGGAGTGATACATTTTTTGTAAATATACACATATCCTACATAGAAAACAAACAAACTCAGAAGTAAATATTTGCCGATCATACACAAACTCGGTCCGACTTTGGAATGGAACCCCAGCATCAGGAATCACAGCAGTCGGGTACGTTACCACTGCGCCACTCCGAAAATTAATTACAAAGTTATTTCCTTAATGAAATATATATAGGTTCTAAGGTATTATATTTATTATGAGAAATAAGAATGCCACTAATTTTTTATCGCCTTTCAGAAGTACCAAGGAAAAAATACAAAAATACCTTGCACCATGATAAATTTTGGTTGTTTCCGCAAACAGTACATCCAAAGCTATATTAAAATAATTGAACATTAAAAAATATTTAATTGTCATATGTATGGTGACGAAATAAGAAACTTACTTTGTTTTTGATTGCCTTCAAGATTTCTGCAGCTGTATGTCAGGGCGAAATCTTCGTAATCAATACCCAAAATGTATACATCGCTAAATGGAACTGAAAATAAAAATTATTTTCAATAAATATATTGCAAACGATAAAAATGAGTTTTCATTAAAAAATAATGAAAGTCTTTTTGTGGAGTGATGATGATGATAATTTTGATGATGAAACTCTTACCTCCACTAGTATTCGCGCTGATAATACCCCTGCCATCGGGGGACACCGTTGCGCCTGTGGTAGAATTGATTTGTCTTTCATTAAACACGAAACTGCGTGCCACACTTAATTCGTTCGTTCCGTTTAAGCTGTATTTTGTTGTGAAGCATTCGCCTTGTTGCACATCGGATGGGAAACGGGAAACTTCGAACCACCTGCCCGTAAACTGCAAACAAAACAGAATTAAATATGGTCAAATGAGTCGGTGTTTCACGTTCGTGCTTTAAGGGGTTGGTCTCGGATGTTGTGAACATCTATAGCAATCGTTATTACCAAGTCAGTATTCTCAAACATGCTGACAACTAGTTCAATTTCGGAATTTAGTTTGCATTTGAGGTTGCGCAGGTTCAATGCCAGACGCCCCGTAGAAAAATTGATATTTAGGTAAAACTAACTATTAACTACTACACTAGTTACCGGAACTAGTAGCTGACCCCAAATAATGATGGAAGTAGTAAAGATTAGGAAAATTATGTTAAGTTTTAGTTTATATGGGTATATGAACTATCATTGTACTTGTAGTTGCCATTTTAGAAACAGTTAGGTTTGATTTTATACTAGTAGGGATGAGCTTAATAATATTGAACCATTAAATCAATAGGGTGCTATACAAGTTTGAGATGAATAACAGTTAAAAACACAAATCTTGCAAAACAGTTCTAAACATAAGTCTGTCCAAAAGATGTTTTTATAAGGTCTACAGTAACACATATTTTAAAAGACATCCATACACACATACACATACATATATAAAGAAGAACAGTCTAGATACTTACCAATTCTGCGCTGAAGTTCGTGACTGCAGGAACTAAATTATGTTCTACACATTGGCCATTTAATATGACATCGCCCCCGTTGTTATCAGGATAGAAGAAACAGTCATCTTCTGTGTGACCTCTCGGAACAAAGTATTTCTGTTGCAGAACTTGTATAGAGTTGATAATGTTGTCAATGGCTTGAGTAGCATTTGCTGTTAATGTCGTATTTCTGCTTAATTTCCAACTGAAAACTGTTAAAACATTCGTATAACAGTCAGTCCTATTTTAAGTAGATATTCGATATACAGGGTGAATATGACAATACGACATTAAACTAAACCGAGGGCTATTTAAATGTGTTGGAGTACTTTGAGTTTGTTTAATTTATCCGAAAATTGAAATAAAATAAATAAAATTTTCTAAGAAACTAAACATCTTAAAAATTAAAACCAATAAAGACACGATTTGCAATTTAAGTTCATTTGCCCCAGTGTCCTACGGCCTCTACAGTAAAAATACCTATTCAACAATACCCCACTTGACGTGGTGTGCCGAAATTTCTTTTTTTTCATTTTGACAATATGGCTACTAGTTGTTACTATAGTTAGTATTGTTACTGTAATGTTTTTAGTGACACTCGCGAGGTCAAGACGAATCGTACATCGTACGGATCATCAAAATTGGCCAAGGCGTTTGGCCTCTACAATGCCACATAATAACATACATACATACATACATACATACATACATACATACATACATACATACATAGACTAATAAACACATAACCCTTCTTTGCTTTGTGCAGTCGGGTAAATAACCAAACGAGTGCGTAAGAATCAACAGCTTACGTTGATAAAATAGGTACCTATGTAATAATTGCAAATTACACATTCTCAATAATAATCTCAAAAAAGAAAATAGCAAGTTTTTAAGTTCGTATCCTCTGGAAATCTTGTTGTTGCTGTGATAATCCGCCTATTATTTGGTAGGACAAACACGACTCTTTTCCATAATGTTCATAATATGTATGTAAAGCCAGGGCGGTTTTTCCTCGAGATTCTATGTTAATATCTTACCGTATTAATTATGCAATAGCCGTATAAGTGTATAACTAAATGGAGGTATTGTTGCATTTAAACTCCCACAAAATAATCGTTACGTAATAACTAACAAACTTAAATAATGTTTCCTGTCACCATAAAGGTTTATTGTACTACAACAACCCATAATGTCCCACTGCTGGGCTCGGGTCTCCTCTCAGGAGAGGGTTAAGGCCATACGTCCCCACGCTGGCCAAGTGCGGGTTGGGGACTGGCAAGAATACGCTGTGGCTACGTAAATCTTGCCGTTGGATGTTTTTAAGCCGCCCGAAGGCCTCCAACTAAGCTTCACGACTGTTATCGTATGATAACAACCGGGACCGACTGCTTAACGTGACCTCCGAATCACGGAGACGCTCATAGTAACATGCCACCAGCGGTCACCCATCCAGGTACTGACCGCGCCATCGTTGCTTACCCTCGATGATTGTTTCTAATCACCGAGTGCAACTGGGCTATGAGCGCCACTTATTATACTAACCACTACAAAATAGCTATTAATAACTAAAACAAAACAATACGACACAGGGGCGCGCTGGCACAATAGCGGTTCCTTAATAGGCGGCTCGTGTGATGCGAGACGCAATCGACGTTTGCCGAAACGTACAATCACGTTGATTCTACGTTTCGGCAAACGTCGATCGCGTGGTTCACTCACTGTGACCCATAATCTAGTCCAGTTAGGTTTACGTTTGCAATTAGAAAAGGATAAAAAAATGTCTTCCGTTATCCTTTTCTTTAATTACGTGTAATGTAACTACATGTGTGAGTCTTATTGCTGAAATATAGGGCATATTTTAGATTATAAATTATTAGAGTAGGTGTAACATCGGTCGTTAACCCATTGATAATAGTGTTTTATTAGAAACATCGTGTAGTCAGTTTCAAAAACGAAAAATTGTATTCTATGGCTAAATTAGTGGGTGGAATTGTAACATGTAAAGTAGGTCTAGCTTAAATAAATGTCGTTTTGTCATATCTACCCTGTATATATATTTAAACTCTGTTCGATCGGACGATCTTCATACCTGCTCTGGAATTTGGAGTGATGTTTTCACAAGAATAGGCCAAAGCGTATGAATCGTAATCCGTGTCCAGCACCAACAAGCTCGTCGTAACTATAACAGACAAAAATGTGAATAGTATAATCAATCAGAAATTGGCTTATATCGTAATGATTTCAAAAATATAGTACTAGAGCATTCCTTTTCCCATCTTCAGTAATCAGTAAGCTTTTTTACTTGTAATATACTAATATATCTATAAGTACAAAATGATCTGTTCTTTGTTTGTCTCACTAAAATTCGAGGATGTCTCTACCGATTTGACTACTTTTGGTTTTCAAATATTTGTGGAATCTCAGGAAAGGCTTAAACGATGAGAAACATAAATATAAAGTAATGGAAAATACTAAAAACGCGAATTTAATTTTTGAAACATTTTTTTTGTTTTTAGTTGTGACCACATTTTAGGCAAATATAATATGTAAATGCTACAAAGTTCACTGGGTCATCATCTAAAATAGTCTAGATATTAAAACTAAAGTTAATATTTCTCCAGATTAAGGACAGCAGCATACCCAAGTTCAAATAATCTATAATAAAAGTTACCATCTATTCCGTTAACATTAAAGGTGACATTCAGTTTAGCGCTTCCATCCTCGCTTGCTACCACTGCAGTTCCAATCCAAGTCTCCAATAGTTGATCAACTACTTGAGTGTTTTCTACACGTACTGATCCGTCAGCATTAAGAGTATAATTAGCCCTGCTACACGTGCCAGTTTGGAATGGTGCTGGGTATGATTCGATATCATACCATATATTTAGGTACTAAAACATATCAATAATATAATTAAACAAACGTTCTAAATGACAATTGAATTTCAAAAATCAAAGTATTTTTCATAAAATGTATATTACTCTTGCAGCATCAAAATTTGGCATAGCCGTTATATTTGTATCACATTGTCCAGGGAAGACAACAGGGGTATTTCTGTCAGGTGCAGGGAAGAAGAAACAGCCATCGTCAGAGTTATCTACGGTTTGGTAAAAGGTTTCATTCAGCACGTCGATACTGTTCACAATGTTGTTGATCACAGCGGCTGCGTTAGGTGTTAGTGAAGTTGTACGACTTAATTTCCAGCTCCACACTAAAATTATAATTTTATGCCTTTAATAAAGCATTTTAAAGATACTTATAGACATTACAACTGTATAAACTTGGCGTGTACCAATTACAATAATTTTTAGACATCTTGTACACAAAATTGTTTCATTTCATTGATATTTAATACATATACCTTAAAACATTCTCAAAATTATTATAAGAAATTTAAATCACCTTGCGGAACAAAAGAAATCTCATATAACTACTATCATACTCGTAAAATTATTTTTCTATCATTATATTCATAACTAACATGGGCAAATGTTTTTAAATGTTGCCTGTATTTTTATTTTATTATATTTTTCAATGGTCTTATGCACTACAATGAAATAAATTCTTATTGGTAGTTACACATACCTCTTCTTCGATCATTACCGATATTCATACAAGAATAAACTAGCGCGTACGACGTGTAATCTGTTCCCAATATCCAATAATCTGAAGGTGTCGGACCTGAAAATCAAAGAATTTGCGAATGAATAAATTTCTTCTACTTCTTAAAACTTATTTTTTTAATACTTGTGCCAATTTAAGCCGTACATGTACTCTCTGACACTTACTACTTGGGAAGGTGACAAGAAGCTTTCCTAATCCGCCAGTGCCTGCTGGAACAGCTGTCCCAGTAACTGTGTCTAGCCTTTGATCTACAATTTGTGTGTTTACGACCAAAACATTATTATTGCCTTCACTGTAGTGAGCTGTGTTACAAGTACCGACTTGGAAGTCAGCAAAATAAGTCTCTATTAAGCGCCAGGTTCCCAAATACTGTAAAGAAAAATTAATTATATATATTTACTTTAATAATGCCGTTTTTCTCCGTACCAGGTTTAAGTCGCTATGCATAGTAAATAACCTTTAGATGGACAGGAGTGTAAAGACAAAAAAATATGATTGGTAATGGTGTTTGTGTGTGTATTGCTTAAACTAAATCTTTTGTAATTACTTCTTGTTCAGGAAATGATAAAATATGGGTGCAATATACCTTTCATCTCCTTGCAGTTTGGGAATATGAAGAATAAGCCATTTAAAATCAAAAAATTTAAAAATATTTAAAAACATATTCTGTTTTATCTAATTAATGAAACATAACGTATTAGACTCACCATGGTGACATTGAAATTGGTTACAACTGGAATATTTGGATCACATTGACCGATAAAAGTGACTGGTTCGTTTGGCCCTATATCAGGTAAGTAGAAGCAAGCGTCATCAGTCTGTTGTATGGTGTCGAAATATCTGTTGTCCAAAACATCGATGTCATTCATCGAAGCATCGATAGCTGCTGCACTCTGGTTGGCTAGTTGCCTTGTCCTGCTAAGTTTCCAACTGTAAACTAATAAGAAAAATTGTGTGTTGATTTTAATGTCAAGCTTTGTTTTTACAAATTTTTCTGACCCAGATTGCTAATTATGGGCTTTAGTGAATAAAGCTAAAGTGCCAAGGTGACGTGTTTTAATTTTATTGGTTTTGTACGACTTACAATAGCAAAATAAAAAAAAATTAATTTGTAGAAACTTACTTTGTCTATAATCATTTCCAAGATCACGGCAGCCGTAAGCCAGGGCGTAATTGCTGTAGTCCGTGTCAAGGATCCAGAACGGTATTGTTTGAACTGTAAATATTTTACAACTGCATTATGACAAGCCGGCATTATAAATAAAAATGAGTTCATTAAATTATAGTGAATATAATATGTTAATCCGTCATGATACATATCAATAACAATTCAACTTATTTAAGCCAAAAAAAGAATCATAAAAATAATTGGTGCCTTTAAAACAAACGAAAATATTGAAATTATTTTACGAAATATTGTAAATATGAGGGTCAGAGTCACGTACGAAACACAAGCTGTAGCGACGCCTTGCTACACTAACTGATACATAAAAAACTAACATGGCGTCAATGTTTACCTGTTCCGTTGACTACAATATCAATTGTCAGTCTGCCAGTGCCGTCAACCGAAGTGAGATTCATGGTGCTGTTATTAACTAACAAAAGTGCTTGGTTCAGAACATGGAAGGAATTGTGGTTGAAAGTTGATGAAGATCCAAGCTCGAAGCGGTGATCGATACAGGAATCTTTAGGACCGTATGGGTATTTTGCTATTTCGTGCCATAGCCCCGAGAACTAGAAAAAATATTTTAGAAAAATGTGAAATGAGCTCACAGGACTTTCATTCTGACAAAAATTTTGCTGACACACTTCTACGGAAGTGAGTTTATCTTACTTATTTTTGTGAAATATTTATATAAAAAGAGTTACAAAAATTATATTTATTAAACTTTTCATTGACCAGCATTATTGTTTTCATTGGTTCTATTTATATTAAAAAACAAGTTTATATTTTTGGTTAAAATCTGAATTACCTGCGTGTCGTTAAAGTTGGATATAGCTGAAATACTGTCATTACACTGTCCGCGGAAAATTACAGGTGTATTTGGTTCTGGTTCCGGGAAGTAGAAACAGTCCTCTGGACTTTGTAATCGATCTAAGAAGTATCTTTCGTCAAGAACTGGGATTGTGTCCATCACAGCATTGATCGCGGCTACAGATTCATTAGTTAATTCTCTAGTACGGCTCAGTTGCCATGATGTAACTGTAAATGGGTGTAAATTTGTGAATTAGAATATGCCTTATATAAGCACGCCTATATTTCCCAGGTGGGATGCAGAAACCTCTTTTATAAGGTAACAATTATCTCTTACCTTGATAATATTCTTCAGCTACTTGTCTGCAGGAATAGACGAGAGCGTATGAGGTATAGTTAGTAGACAGTACCCAATAGTTTGTAGTCACTGAAATAAAATTATGTTTTTTATGATTGAGTTTAATTAATATTAATATTACATGAAGACTGTACAAAGATTCAATGTAATTTGTTCTTAATAAAAAGCCATGTCTGTGAAATAATTGTAAATCTGGGAGAAGTATTTTTTTAAATCATATCTAGTTGAGTAGCATGTTGCTAAAGAGATCCTTATTAGTTTTACAATAAACATTTCTAAATATTGTATCTAAAAATTCCAAGTTCTAAGTTTTCAGTATTCTCTTTAATGTTCTTACCGTTTATGCCTCCAACATTGAACGTAACATTCAGCCTAGCACTTCCATCATCACTAGCAATTACTGCTATACCGGTCATAGTATCTAGTGTTTGGTTAATAACTTGTGTGTTGAGTACATCGACCACGCCGTCAACAAGCTCGTAGTTGGCATTCTGGCATGTACCAGTTTGGAAATTTTCTGGATATGAACGAATATCATGCCATAATCCCATGTACTGAGGAAAAAAATAATATTAAAATAAGGGATGACAATTTATAACAGCTAATAAACGAGATAAGACGTTATGTACCTGAACAGGATCGAAATTGGGTACAGCTGGGATACTCTCGTTACATGTTCCGCGGAACCTGACCGGCGTATCAGGGTTTGCATCAGGGAAATAGAAACAATCAATTTCAGAACGATCCATGTTGTTATAATATTGGTTATTGAGAACGTCAATACTGTTGATTATCTGGGATATATTTGCGTTTGCCTCCACGGTTAATTCATTGCTTCTGCTGAGCTTCCAACTAAAAACTAACATTTTCCATATTTATGAGTTAGGGATGAATATTATTTATTTCACTCGACTGTTATGCGTACTTGAGTTTTATCCAGATGGAAAAATTTACCTTTAGTTGAAAAACTAATATTTGAATATACAGCACGAGACAAAGGACTATTTTCAATATTATGATCACTTTACTAACAATATACTAGTAAGATGAATTTTCAATCATTGACTCTTTTAATTATCTTTTAAATATATGATCAAGCATAATATTTATATCGAGCATACCTCTTCTTCGATCGTTACTTATATTCTCACAAGAGTAAACCAGTGCGTAAGACGTGTAATCTGTTCCTAATATCCAATATTCTGAAGGCGATGGACCTGGAAAAACAAAAATTGATTTTTAATCAATTTATCTCTTCTTCTTATAATTTACACTTTCATGTTACACTTATACAAATTTAGGTGATACTTGTACTATTTGAAACTTACTGTTTGGGAAAGTCACAAGCAGCTTTCCTAATCCATCATCGCCTGCTAGAACAGCTGACCCGATAATTGAGTCTAACGTTTGATTCACAACTTGGGTGTTCTCTACTAAAACGGAGTTATTGCCTAGACTGTATTCAGCTCTGGCACAAGTACCCGTTTGGAATTCCGCAAAATACGTCTCTATTAATCGCCAGGTTCCCAAATACTGCAAAGAGAGAAATGTGCTTACATTTTATACTTATAACATTATTATTATTATTTTCTGCATCCTGTGACTCGTTTAGTGTCAGATCGTTATTTTTTTCTTTTTTTTCTTATAACTACTGTTACATTTTGGTATCGAACCTGAGGGGGTCCTACGCTACTACCTCTTTTTATGTACAAACATTTTCTTATAACATTATTAAAGTGAGTTAGGATAACCGAGCATCATACCCCCTACCCCTTCCCCATCCCACGTCTGCTCGTTTGCCTTCTATTCGTAACGTAGGCTGACTTTGTGGGAAGAACCCAGGTTGAATTTGCAGAAACAGAAAGATCTTATGTTAGTAATGATAAGTATGCATGACACTTACCGCGGTTGCATTAAAATTGGTTACAACTGGAATATTTGGATCACATTGACCGATAAAAGTGACTGGTTCGTTTGGCCCTATATCAGGTAAGTAGAAGCAAGCGTCATCAGTCTGTTGTATGGTGTCGAAATATCTGTTGTCCAAAACATCGATGTTACTCATTGATGCATTGATAGCTGCTGCACTCTGGTTGGTCAATTGCCTTGTCCTGCTTAGTTTCCAACTGTAAACTATATAGTAATATATTATTAATGTTAATCCTCTTGTCGAAATTTGGGCGAACCAACACTTTGTCAGAATCGTCCTTTTTATTTTAATAATGCTAAAATTTACAGCTTTGACAATTGTGAAGCTTAGACTCGTTATCAAAATCAATTGAAAATTATTTTATAATTGTGAAAACTTACTTTGTCTGTAATCATTTCCAAGATCACGGCAGCCGTATGCCAGGGCATAATTTTCGTAGTCCGTATCAAGGATCCAGAACGGTATTGTTTGAACTGTAAAAAACATGTAAAAATATTGTCAAATAAAGGTTAAACAGCGCTACAACAGGATAGGACTGGCTGTCCCCTTATCGGAAAACTCAATTAAGCAATTCCTTCCTTTTTAAGGGGATGCAAAGATCTAGCAGTGAAATTGAAAGGTCGTCAATGATGATGATTATAATAACTTTTTAGGGATGCAGAAATTTATTAAAGCGTTAATATTTTTTCTGTATTTTATACGATGAAGGAACTTCTCTAGTCATCGACCTCTAATTTTATTATTCTGATATTAACGATGACTACAATAGTAATCATTAAGAAAAAACATCAAAGCTTACCTGTTCCGTTAACTAAAATGTCAATAGTCAATCTGCCAGTCCCATCAGTCGAAGTGAGATTCATGGTGCTGTTATTAACCAATAAAAGTGTTTGGTTGAGAACATGGAAGGAATTGTGGTTGAATGTTGATGGAGATCCAAGCGCGATGCGATGATCGATGCAAATATCATTTGGACCGTAAGGGTATTTTTCTATCTCATGCCACAGTCCCGCAAACTAGAAAAATGTTTAAATTACTATTAAAACGGTTTACTTTGTGTTTTCTCTTTTTAAAGGTGATACATGAACTGTATATTTAAGTCTTTGAGCATTACGAAAAGATTAATACATATCTGATAAAGTAAGAGTCACTGGGAGCGGAGTGATTAATACTGGCAGACACAGTTGCAGTATACGTGGCAGCACCCGGGACATGCTCCATTACTCCTAAGCCCAGTACAGTACTACGGTGATGGTAGACACTATGACGAGTCTATAATCTAGCCAGTTTAGAAATATGCGAGAATACACTTCACTTCGGAGATAACTTTTTTCCTGTTTACGAATAACATACTTAAAATAAAAAATAGACAGAGTTAGCGTTTTTTAACAAACTAAGATAGCCATTCATTTCTATGGCTTATGCTTAATCTGGCCACAAATACTGTTACAATTAAAAATAAATAAAATATTACTTTTGAATTTTAAATCTGTCATTTTTATATGATTGTTAATTGTGTTTTCTAAATTTCGCGTCAATCATAAAATATTTTATAACATTACAATGGAGTGGGGTGATAAAGAGAACTGAATCGCTGTGATTGCATTACATAAAGTAGGTATGTAGTTATATATAAGTTTTAAAACCCTTCATACGCCTTGTATTAATCAAATGTTTGTGTAACAATTTTAAAAATCCTCCATTCGCTTTATATTAATCAAATATTGGTGTACTGTTTGTGACAGAAATAGATTTAGCCGTCCAGTAGTAGTGTTTGTAAGAAAAAGGCAATCGAAGCAGTTAGGGAAAGAATTTGAAGAAATCCTGTCTGAAAGCAAAAGATTTTATCTCGGCAAAATATACTTATTTTATTAATAAATATTTCTGATAAAAAAAACATAACAAAGTGCATATATATTACCTGCGTGTCGTTGAAGTTAGGTATAGCTAAAATATTGTCATCACACTGCCCACGGAAAATTACTGGTGTATTTGGTTCTGGTTCCGGGAAGTAGAAACAGTCCTCTGGACTTTGTAATCGATCTAAGAAGTATCTTTCATCAAGAACTGGGATTGTGTCCATCACAGCATTAATCGCGGCGACAGATTCATTTGTTAATTCTCTAGTTCGGCTCAGTTGCCAAGACGTGACTGCAAATGAATATAAATGTGTAAATTAGAACGTACTTACAAAAATCAAATTTCTGTAACATCACAATGGGTAATTTAGCAAGTTAAAATCACTTTATACCTTGATAATATTCCTCTTCTACCTGTCTGCAGGAATAGACTAAAGCGTATGAGCTATAATTGGTAGCCAGTACCCAATAGTTGGTAGTCACTGAAATAAAATAATTAAATTAGTAAAAAGGGTTTTTGATACCAATAATTACTTTCGAATGAATGATTTTACAAAGGTAGTAAATGTTTAATACATTGTTAAGTTACAAAATACAATGATTTTACGCCCACTTGAAGGACTGGGGATCATAGCGACCCAATAAAATGGTGGCTTATTATCTAAACATTTGTAGTGTTTCCATTGTACTATAAAGCAACTGGGGATCATAGCGACCCAATAAAATGGTGGCTTATTATCTAAACATTTGTAGTGTTTCCATTGTACTATAATGTGCTTACCGTTTATGCCACCAACATTGAAGGTTACATTTAGCCTAGCACTTCCATCATTACTAGCAATTACTGCTATACCCGTCATAGTATCTAATGTTTGGTTTATAACTTGTGTATTGAGTACATCGACCACGCCATCAACAAGCTCGTAATTGGCATTTTGACATGTACCAGTTTGGAAGTTTTCTGGATACGAGCGAATATCGTGCCATAACCCCATGTACTAAGGAAAAAGAATAATATTAAATCACGTCTATAAAATGCAGCTAAAAGAACTTCAAAAGTCAAAATAGCTATGTACCTGAACAGCATCGAAATTGGATACAGCTGGAATACTCTCGTTGCATGTTCCACGGAACCTGACCGGTGTATCAGGGTTTACTTCAGGGAAATAGAAGCAACCTTCTTCGCTCCGGTCCATGACGTTATAAAATTGGTTATTAAGGACGTCAATACTGTTGATTATCTGGGTGATGTTTCCATTGGCTTCCGCGGTTAAATCATTGGTTCTACTGAGCTTCCAACTCCAAACTAAAAAATCAAATATGCATATACTAAGGTTTTATATTATAGCATCTTCCAACTGCAGAATGTAGGTTTGCTATTTTAATAGTACACATTATTATTTACATATTTGGCTAGTTCATTGAGTACCTTTCCAGAATTATTATTTATTGCTTTGAGGATGGTAGTATTATTCATTTCCTATCTGCCTGATTTTAGTAACTTTGCAGTATCGGTTACATTATTGCTGCGGTGAAAATGTTAACTCCAAACTAAAATAGAAATGATAACCTCAATTATGAGAGACGCGTTTAAATTATTGAATTTCTAATGTTTACCTTGTTATTATAAGATGATAACTAATAGACACATTAAACATAAATCATACTTTGGGACAAAACTCAGTTTTATTACCATCATGCATATGATAAATCATGAAATAGTTTGAATTCTAGCTTCTGATAGGCTAATATTTTTCGCTCTTTATCAAATTTATGTGTTTAAATGTATTAACAAAATAATAAAGTCACTCATTACATACCTCTTCTTCGATCGTTACCAATGTTTAGGCAGGAATATACTAGTGCGTAAGAGGTATAATCTGTTCCCAATATCCAATATTCTGAAGGTGTTGGACCTAAAAACAATAGAATTGGTAAAGCAGATAAATTATAGTCACTTCTTTAATATACTTATATTGATCTAAGACATAATTATACTCTTTGAAACTTACTGTTTGGGAAAGTGACAAGCAGTTTTCCTAATCCATCATTGCCTGCTGGAACAGCTGACCCAATAATTGAGTCTAACGTTTGATTTACAACTTGGGTGTTCTCTACTAAAACGGAGTTATTGCCTAGACTGTATTCAGCTCTGGCACAAGTACCCGTTTGGAATTCCGCAAAGTACGTCTCTATTAATCGCCAGGTTCCCAAATACTGCAAAAAACAGATGACTTTTACATCTATAGGGATATTCATGACGCCTAAACTTTATAGTTTTTAACTAGATGCCGAACCAGGTATACACACATCATAAAAACTTAATCGTATCTGCAAATGCTGTTCGGGATTATTTGTATCATGATTATCCATATAAGGCCAAATTGGCCTCGAAGAAGCTCGGTGTGCTCAATAGATCGAGACAGTATTTCACTCCATCTCACCGCCTTTTGCTTTATAAGGCGCAGGTCCGGTCTAACATGGAATACTGTCCGATCTTTGGGCGGGGGCACCCCAATACCAGCTCCTCTCTTTGGACCGCATTCAACGGAGTGCGACTCGAATCGTCGATTCCCAGAAAGTTTCAATTCGGCTAGACTCATTGGCGCTGCGTAGAGATGTGGCTTCACTGTGCATTTTCTACCGCATTTACCATGGGGAGTGCTCCGAGGAATTGTTCGGGCTGATTCCTGCCGCCTCTCTCCACCATCGTCCTTCGCGACAGAAATTTCATCCCCATCATCTAGATGGTTGGCAGTCCACAACTGTGCGTTCTTCAAGGAACATTCAGCCTCGCACAACAAAACTATGGAATGAACTGTCGCCTGCGGTATTCCCGGACCAAAACGACCTTCAAACCTTCAAGAAAAGAGCTTAATCCTTTTCAAAAGGCCGGCAACGCACTTGTGACGCCTCTGGTGTTGCGAGTGTCCATAGGCGGCGTTAATCGCTTACCATCAGGCGATACGTCTGCTCGTTTGCCACCTATATCATGAAAAAAATCTATCGGGAGTCTAGATATAGATCAAAAAGTTGTGCGGTAGATATGATGATTGACTTGTATAATAACTTTTAACTTATCTTATTAATGAAACTCACCGCAGTTGCATTAAAGTTGGTTACAACTGGAATGTTTGGATCACATTGACCGATAAAAGTTACTGGTTCATTTGGCCCTATATCAGGTAAGTAGAAGCAAGCTTCATCAGTCTGCTGTATGACGTCAAAATATCTATTATCCAAAACGTCGATGTCGCTCATTGAAGCATTTATAGCTGCTATACTTTGGTTGTTTAGTTGCCTTGTCCTGCTTAGTTTCCAACTGTAAACTATTAAATAAATAAATAGTATGATTTCTGATGAACTTGATTTATGTAGAGCGGTGTAGTAATAATATTTGTTCCAATAGCAAATATACGGAGCAATTACTTCATACTCTAAGGGTCGCCCTTCTGAGAACTAGAAAATAAATATAATCACCTAATTTTCCAAGATTTAAGCTATAAGGTACAAGCGAATTGGGCAAAACTGTAATTTTTCAATATTCATGATATTAATGATATATTTAGATTTTAGACAAATAAATTACAGATACTTACTTTGTCTGTAATCATTTCCAAGATCACGGCAGCCGTAAGCCAGGGCGTAATTATTGTAGTCCGTGTCGAGGATCCAGAATGGTATTGTTTGAACTGTAAAGATATATATAATGCAATTATAAAACACCAGATATATTTTCTTAAACTATAATAAAATCCGATCGAGGGATGAAAGGGTTTTGCAATGAAATTTAGTTTTGGGTTCATGCCTCCATAGAATTTCTGTCAACAGCTCCCACTACTTTTTTGTATTTTTTTTCTTTTTGTTTATAATTGAAAGATGCATTCGATTCGCTCAAAGCTTAGTTGCACTCGGTGATTGGAAACAATCACCAGGGCAAGCTACGACGGCGCGGTCAGTACTTGGATGGGTGACCGCCGGTGGCATGTTACCATGAGGGTCTCCGTGACGAGGTCACGTTAAGCAGTTGGTCCCAGTTGTTATCATAGGATAACCGTCTTAAAGCTTAGTTCGAGGCCTTTGGGCGGCTTAAAAACATCCGCCCGGAATTCAGCCCCCGTCGATAAACTTCGGCGAGCACTTCCGCCTCCAAATCCCACGGGGTTGTACCGGCCAAGGCGCACGCTGCCTCGGTCGACACCGTGCGGTATCCGCGTATGGCTCTGACCGCCAATACCCTCTGAGGCTGAGAGGAGACCCGAGCCCAGCAGTGGGACATTATGGGTTGTTGATGATGATGATTGATGAAAGATGCATTCGATTAGTACTTATTTATGAAAGAGATTTAATCAGTCTTGTGATAAGCAACTTAAAGTGAAACTTTGCTATTATACAGCTATATTATGCTTATCTACTCTTTGACCAAAAATATTATTGTTGCTTCCAGTTAATTAAGTCCTCCGACGTTATACCTACAATGCTTAAATGAGATCTAAACTTTATACATAAATAAAACCGGCATCACATGCGATAACTGCTTATATGTCGGTTATCGCGGTAAATAGTTGCCTATGTTTTATTCTGATAAATCAGCCGTATTACTGTAAAGTTCCATTATAATCGTTTTCTGTTTTCTAATCACGATAGGAATCTTCGTTCAGAAAATGATCTGCTTCTTTTATGTCCCTCTCACAACTCTGACTTCGTGAACTCTTCGTTCTTTGTCCAAGCGGTACTCTGGAATGCGCTCCCACTCGAAATCAGGATGTCCACAAACCGTTTCACATTTAAAAAGAAGCTGCATGAGATCCTTCTTAACGAAATGGCAGAAACTACTAACCGACAATTGGTATATATTCAAATTTTAATAGTGTACTAATATAGTTGTGTGTATGTATATTTATATATGTATATATTTGTGTTTGTATTTAAGACATATGTATCCTATATGTGTTTATGTATGTTTCAGTATTTCTTTCATTCTTTTGTGAACTGTTTGCAGTTAGTTTTATACGAAAACCTATGTGCACCACCTACCTTAGAAGATTTCTACACCACCCTAAGGTTGACTGGAAAAGAATGCCTTGGGCATTAAGTCCGCCATTGTACAAAAGTGTATAAAGTTTGAAATAAATAAATAAATACATAAATAAAATCCATTTAGTAGTTTTTACGTGAAAGAGTAACAAACATCGATACAAACTTTCGCGTTTTTAATATTAGTAGGATTTAGTTTAATTAATTTAAAATACATACTATACTTTTGAAATAAGAGTTATTTTCTCTTTTCAGTTCATTACTTTTAAGCATTCGCATTCGGGTAGTTTGTTTGTAGAAAATTTTTTTTTTTTGTATTTGAAATAGGAAACTATTTCCAAATATAATATTTAAGTTAAATGTGAAAATAATCATTACGCTATAGCGTCAAAACTTACCGGTTCCGTCAACTATAATATTAATTGTCAGTCTGCCAGTGCCATCAGTCGAAGTGAGATTCATAGTGCTGTTATTAACCAACAAAAGTGATTGATTCAGAACATGGAACGAATCGTGGTTGAAAGTAGATAAAGATCCAAGCTCGAAGCGATGATCGATGCAGGCGTCATTTGGGCCGTAAGGGTATTTTTCAATCTCGTGCCACAATCCCGCAAACTAGAAAAATATGTATGCATTAAAGAAGGACATGGGGTTGTTTTGGTTCTAAAATAAAATAGTTCTACTGTTTACAAATGTTCTAGAACATTATGAAACATGTTTTCGAAAGCCGAATTTATTACTTTTTAATTATTTTCACTGTTTATGATTAACAATAACAATAATATTTTTAATTATTCTTTTGTTGTAAATTGTTGGCTTTGACCTGAAATAATATATTTATAAATATGAAAATATCTTGCTGTTGTTTGAAGATTGTTGGAAAAAATCTGATATAGATAGATAGATAATACTTTATTTGTACATCAATGTTTACACACAATATACAATCCTAAAAATAACAAAAAAAAATAAAAAATAAAATGTGATGTGCAAAGGGCGGCCTTATTACTCATTGCAATTTTTTCCAGGCAACATTTGGATGGACAGGTTTCATTCTAACCTGTTGCAGGGTATTTAAGTATGATAGAAAATAAAAAATGATATCCTCTATATGTTTAAAATAATATACTTATCCTATGAATAAACGTTTCTGATAAAGTACATAACGAAGTGCATATATATTACCTGCGTGTCATTGAAGTTAGATATAGCTAAAATATTGTCATCACACTGTCCGCGGAAAATAACAGGTGTATTTGGTTCTGGTTCCGGGAAGTAGAAACAGTCCTCTGGACTTTGTAATCGATCTAAGAAGTATCTTTCGTCAAGAACTGGGATTGTGTCCATCACAGCATTGATCGCGGCGACAGATTCGTTTGTTAATTCTCTAGTTCGGCTCAATTGCCACGACGAAACTGTAAATGTGAATAGTTATAAATAAATAAAATAAATAACTATTTTCGGATGTTTCAACACACAACGCCATCTAGTCTCAACACCTAAACTCCGAAACAAATATTTGCAGATCATACAAACATTTGGTCCAACTCTGGAATCGAATCCGAGACCTCTAGCAAAGCAGTCGCATTCGTTACCACTGCGCCACTGAGGCAGTCTGCAAATTGTATTGAATCATCTTTTTTGTAGTCAATATAATCTGGCATGTATCCCCGAAGAGAAAGACTGTAGTATATCAAATAAGTCACGATTTTCAGTTACCCTGGTAATAGTCATCGGTCACTTGTCTGCAGGAATACACTAGAGCGTACGAGGTATAGTTGGTCGCAAGTACCCAGTAGTTGGTGGTCACTGTAATAAAATTGCCATTGTAGTAAAAAATATGAATCAGATACATTTCTAATGTCTCATGTCAGATTTTATACCATATTTTTAAATTATAATGTAACTTGTCTGATTTCAAAATTAAAATAAACAATAAATATATTACACTTATCACAACGCATCAACAAAAAACTTTAAGTATAATAGACTTTATTACTTTAATTAGAAGACTGTTTTTTAAAAGAGTGATATTAATCTTCCTCTATATAATATATTGTTATTACCATTTATGCCGCCTACATTGAAGGTAACACTCAGTCTAGCACTTCCATCGGTACTAACAAGTACTGCTGTACCCGTCATAGTGTCCAGAGTTTGGTTAATAACTTGTGTATTGAGTACATCGACCACACCTCCAACAAGCTCGTAATTAGCATTCTGACATGTACCAATTTGGAAGTCTTCGGGGTAAGAACGGATATCGTGCCATAAGCCCATGTACTAAAAAGAGAATAATATGTTTAATACCAAAGAAGTGCTAGAGTAACAATACAAGAAATAAAACAGTTGTATTTACCAGAACGGGATTAAAATTGGGCACAGCTTGTATAGTCTCATCGCATTTTCCTCGGAATCTTACTGGAGCATTAGGATTTACTTCAGGGAAATAGAAGCAACCCTCAGAGGACTGATCGGTAGTTAAGAAGTATGCATTATTTAGTTCTAACAACGAATCAATGACCTTACTAACATTCATTTGTGCTTCTGAATTTAGTTCACGTTGCCTGCTCAAAATCCAACTGAAAACTGAAGCAATCATGAATTAAATTATCACAGTATGGTAATAGTAACCAATTTATGTTATTGATGAGAGGCGCACATAGTCCAGTTGCACTCGGTGATTAAAAACAATCACCGAGGGCAAGCAAACATGTCACATGCTTGCATGCATGGTTAACAACCATGAGCGTCTCTGTGATTCGGAGATCACGTTAAGCAATCGGTCCCGATTGTTATCCTATGATAACAGTCGTACAACAGTTGGAGGCCTTTGGGCGGCTTAGAAACGTCCAACGGTAAGATTATGTAGCGACAACGTAGTCTTGCCAGTCCCCAACCCGCACTTGACCAGCGTGGGGACGTATGGCTTTAACTCTCTCGTGAGAGGAGACCCGATCTCAGCAGTGGGACATTATGGGTTATTGATTGATATGTTATTTAAGTTGAGGTTTGAACTTACTTCGTCTTTGATTATTAGGTAGATTCTCGCAACTATAAGAAACTGCAAAGTTTACATAATCTGTTTCAAGTATCCATAACTCCTGTTGCACATATTCTGAAAAATAAATATCATTGAATTGATTTGTTGATCACAAACTTCATTGCTTATGGATTCAAGAACAGCTCTTTTTGTGAATTGGTATTAACTGATTTAATTTTAAATTCAATTTCATTTCACAAGAGAATCATAAGACGTAAATGACAGAGAATTGATAGAGTTCAGCCGATGGCACTAAATGAAAGTATATTCAGATTTAATTAATGTATAAAGTATTGATTATGATATGGACTATTTTATAACTTATGTTTGAACCAAACCGACTTTAAAAAGCAAAATATAATCTAGAGTCAATTCTCTAGTAGTCTAGAGTAGTATTATCCTCATTTAGAGCATTTGCAATAACGATAAACACATATGTAAGTCTCTTACGATTCGGAGGAATATTTAAAATCACTCCTAAGTGTGCACTGCCATCACTGCTAATGATCGAAGCATTTCCTGTGATAGTAAGGAGAGTCTGATTGATCACTTGACTGTTAAGCACATCAACAACTCCACCGTTAAGGTTATATTCTGCCCTAACGCATGTGCCCGTGGAACTCTCGCTAAAATAGCTCGCAATTTGATGCCAAGTTCCTCCAAACTGTGAATAAAATTATATTTCTTTAGAGTTATCTACTTTTCCTGGTCTTATATATATACAAAAGCAGTGTTGTTCGTCAAACCAAAAAACTCGTTAACTAATGATCCGATTTAGCCTATTTTAATTCTTCTTCTTTTGATGAATGGCAATCAGCCCGATAAGCTATTTCTGCCAATGTCAAGTATTTTAAGTCTTCAATTCTAAGTCTTCGAGTCTTCAAGTCTTCGTCGTGATGGAATTAATGATAAAAAATATAAAAAAATGTGGATGACATGAAATGTGGACCGTCTTTCGCAAAAACAAAAAACGATCCAGCCTATTTTAAATTTGCCATGTTTGTGGAAATACAGAGGAAAGGTAAGCGATGAGAAAAAAAATGAAAAAGGCAAGAAAAATAAAATTTAAACTTCTTTATCCCCATGTCGAACGTTCGATACAGTCGTCGCTAAAATAAACATAAATTCTTCAAATTTAATACCAATGAAATAAAATTGACAATACAATCAAATATTGTATTCACAACGGTCGAATCGCATATTTAGATTAAAAATACAAATATATATTGTCACTATGGCAACGGAACCATTTATTTATTAGTTTTCTTTATTTAATCGTCAATATCTATAAGACTATTGAATACAGAATAAGAAGTACTTAGTCGGTGGTACTTTTCATCATATAGGTTGTAACCCTCTATTTCATAAAAAAAGGAATCACAATGTTTTTAACGAGTTTATTCCTTCCGGGTAGAATTTAGAAAAAAGAACAGCGAGAGGGGGCCAGTAAAATAAACAACTTACCAATAAAGGATTAAAGTTTTGTACTCTCATAATGTTAGGGTCACATTGTCCAGGAAGAATAATTGGTTGACCAGAAGGTATCACCGGTAAAGTGTAGCAAGTTTCACTGGAATGATCAATATCCCAGAAGTATATATTATCAAGAACATCGATATCTGCCATAGCAGTGTTTATGGCTGTTTCAGACGTTGGAGATAGTTCTCTTGTTCTGCTGAGTTTCCAACTCCATACTGAAAATAAAATGGATTTATTGCAATTCAATTCTGTTTGAGAGAAGAAGAATGTACATGAAACCAACAACGTACAGATCGTTTGCTTAGTGATAAGTTGATGGATATTGGAATATGTAACAGCATCCTCGCTGGTGCTTTTACAGACACAGCTAAGACAAAGCAGAAGATTTAAGACCTATATCATCAGTCATAATTGTCCTTAAGCTTCATAAAAAAAGATGAAAAAAACTGTTACAATATTGCATAGCAATAAATGAATGCAGTGCTTTTTTACTGGTAAAAGTTTTAAATAAAGTTTTATTATTAGTAGTGTAATTGCTGCTCGATCTGTAGTCTTCATCTTTAGAACTACACTTTGTTTTTAATAAAATAAAATTGACATTCAAAAAGAAATGCATACCTGCTCTCAAGTCTTCGGGTTGGTCGACGCAAGCATATGCTAACGCATAGTTATCATAATCTGTATCTATGATCCAGAACGGTATTTCAATAGCTGAAAAACAAAGTATATAACATAAATACTCCGTATATTCGTTCACACAAAAAGAAGAAAGCTTAACATGTTTTCTGTATTCAAAAATTAGTTATGTAGTGGATTCCTAATACTTAGATTAAAAATATTATTTAACGCTTATGCTTTGTTTTATGCATAAAATCTGGACATGATCGTATAGCAAAGTATTATTAATTCATCTAAAGTAGGAGAGGACTACAGTAGACTTCATGAAAGCTAACTGAGGTCGTTGAAAAGGTGTTTAAATAAAAATAAGTCAGAGAATTCTCTGACTTATATCTAAATGTTATAACATTTAGACTATAGGAGGCTCGTTTTAAATCATCAGGCGGTAACATCTGTGGCGGAATTGCACCTGATTCTAGTTGACTCAATTTTCACATGTGGTTAGCTAATAAGGCTGAGTACCACTCTCAGGCTTGCCAAATTAGGGGATTTAACTGTTAGTAAAATACTTGTCTCTTTCTTACTTACTAGCTTTTTCCTAAATTTAACGAATACTAGTAATAGTGGTTAGTTGAATTAGGCTAGCTAGGACAACACTTATAAAGAACATAAGAAAATAATTGTATACATACGTTCAAGACCACTAGTAATATTGATAGTTAGTCTCCCAGTACCATTGGCAGAGATTAATCTACCCTCACTTTGAACTAGGAAATTGTCATCAACACTCAAAGACACGAAACTTAATTCAGAGGTGCTGTAGTTACTGTACTGGTGACTAATACATTGACCTGGTTGCTCAATTTTGGGATAGGCTTGGATTTCGAACCAGGTACCAGCGAACTAAAATATTAATAAAAATTTTAATATGATGTTGTGTAATAAGCTAAGTGAAAAAAAATTATTAAATAGTTTTTAAGGTACTCACTAGCGTGAGATTAAAGTTTTCCATTCCAAGACTAGGATCACATCGACCAGGGAATACAACAGGCACTCCTTGCTGTGGAGTGGGAACGAAGAAACAAGCTTCTTCTGTTTGATTTTCTGCTTCATAATATTGTCGATCCAATACATTGGTAGTATTAATGACTCTGTCCATAGCAAGTCTATCCTCAGCTGTCAAAGTTCTACTTCTACTTAATTGCCAGCTGTATACTGTAATACAATTATTTTTTTATCAATCTTAGGAAATTCAGCTTTAACAAGAATTGTAAGAATGATATAGAGAATAAAACACATATGAAGTACACACACATTTTGACTCATAGTCTCAAATACACAGCAAACACACACCTAACATACATACACTCACACTCCCATACAAATCTAAATAAACAAACTTAATGTGTTCACCATTGTAATGTAACTACTGTTCTTCTTGTTTCTTAAAGTAACTGACTCCCAAAACAAAGCTATCGCTATTTTGGGAGACAGTGGTATACAGTGTTTTATTATCGTCTTTTGTTACAATAGAGAATTGTTATTATAGGAGAATTATTGTTTTGAGGCAGTCCGATTCCATCTCTGAATATTGCTTTCAGTTTAGAGCAATAATGTTGGATAGAAATGTCTGGTTTAGTATGTTGCGTACAAACCTCGCATGTTTTCTTCATCTAAATTAGAACAAGAATAAACCAATGCATAAGAAGTATAATTTGTGTCCAACACCCAATAATTGCTTTCTGAAATAGAAAACAATAAATATTAAGAAAATTTTATTTCATAAACAACCGTAGTTTTTATATACTTATAATGAACGACTAGAAATCAAGACTTGGGGTATTAAAATATGACTTGAATTTGAAATCGAAGGGTATATAAATCTACGTTATAACACATTATATAAATTCATTATAATCATTTTAAAAGAAATAAGGCTCTTGGAAGAAAATTAATATTTGCGTGTTAAAAGATTATGTAGAAGAAGTACACAAAACTGCATTCAAGATATAGTACTTCTGCGCTCAGTGATGTAGGTTCGATTATGTGACAAACTCTTTGTGTGATCCGCAAGGTTTTGTTCTAAGTCTGGGTGTTATTTGTCATTTCATCTATATTAAACTATGTATATTTTGCATAGGACTTTGTATCGTACTTACGCTGATTTGTTATTCCTGGGAAAGTCACTAGTAATTTAGCAGTGCCGTCGTCAGAGGCAGGAACTGCAATGCCAACCAAAGTGTCGAGAGTCTGATTTATAACTTGGCTATTAATTACATTCACTTGTTCACCACTTAACGAATAGCGAGCATTGCTACAAGCACCTCCTTGGAATAAACTTGGATATTGTTCTATAGTATGCCACAATCCCATATACTGTGAAAATAAATTTTAAGTTATTACTTCAATAACTTAAAATGTGTTCGTATATTTTTATGATACGTATTTATTTAAATATATAAAGTGTATCTAAAATACATTTATCATATGTGTTAACGTAACGGGACAACATTTTTGATATGTCTTAACGAAATAAATTAATATTTTACAATGTTTATGATCTCTGAGGCGCTCATAGCCCAGTTGCACTCGGTGATTAGAAACAATCACCGAGGGTAAGCAACGATGGCGCGGTCAGTACCTGGATGGGTGACCGCTAGTGGCATGTTACCATGAGCGTCTCCGTGATTCGGAGGTCACGTTAAGCAGTCGGTCCCGGTTGTTATCATACGATAACAGTCGTGAAGCTTAGTTGAAGGCCTTCGGGCGGCTTAAAAACATCCAACGGAAAGATTTACGTAGCCACAACGTATTCTTGCCAGTCCCCAACCCGCACTTGGCCAGCGTGGGGATGTATGGCCTTAACCCTCTCCTGAGAGGAGACCTGAGCCCAGCAGTGGGACATTATGGGTTGTTGTTGTTTGTTTGTTGTTGTAATATTTATGATCTCAAATCTTTTTCTTTACATAGCTATTAAATATTATTTAATCACTTAGAGTTCAAAATTTATGAAATAAAGTCATCAACAGCTTTCAACAGCCCACTGCTGGACATAGCCTTTTCCATAGAAAGGAGGTTTGATGGAGTATAATGATGAACCAATGAACCAATACAAATATATTTTTTCAATTCAATTTAAATATATTTTTTCAACCGTTAATTTTCAGAGAACTGTGAATAAAACAAAACAATGCAATTAAAAAATAAAACTTACCGCTACAGCGTCAAAGCCCGTCATTGCTGAAGCATTATTCATTTCACATTGTCCCCTGAATGTGACAGGTTGACCATTTGGCTCCGGGAAATAGAAACAACCTTCAAGAGACTGATCGGTGTGTAAATAATAAATGTGATTCAATTCCAAGATCGAATCTATGAGATTATTTACTTCTGTTTCTACTGTTGCGTTAAATGTACGTTCCCTGCTCAAAATCCAACTGTAAACTGAAATAATTTCGAATAACAATGAAATATAATACAGTAACTGTAATCAGAGTAAGTGGTGTCAGTAAAAATTTTTGCTTTGATCTTACTTCTTCTTTGATTATTAGTCAAATCCTCGCAGCTATAAGAAACTGCATAGTTTGTGTAGTCCGTGGCAAGAATCCATAACTCCTGTTCAATAATTACTGAAAAATAAATATCAAGTAACAATTTATTTTATGAAAATACCTTTCTAATCTTTATTTCATAAAGGAATGTGAATCTTTACCTAATCGATATGTTTTTAGTTTAATATGTTTAGTTTGGTTTAGTTGACAGAATTTATTAATTCTATTTTGACAGAAAAAACTTATAAAGTAACATATTAAGAAATTATACGGGGATCGTTTTTTGTTTTTGCGAAAGACGGTCCCCATTTCATGTCATCCACATTTTTTATATTTTTTATCATTAATTCCATCACGACGAAGACTTGAAGGCTCGAAGACTTAGAATTGAAGACTTGAAATACTTGACATTGGCAGAAATAGCTGATCCGGCTGATTGCCATATCATCAAAAGAAGAAGAAGAAATTATACTTACCAATTACAAATCACTAGTATAATGGGCAAAATCTACTTTTTGTTACCACTCTTTTAGTTTGACATATTTAGTAAAAGTCAAAAAAAATATTTGATTAAAACAATAAAGCTTTATACTGATATCAAGAAATGGTACAAACCAATGACTTGTATCCAAATATTTTTAATCATATTGTCAAAAGGGATAACTGTTCTCTGGGTGAGTCAAAAAGTAAATATTCTCCGAATTTTGGTGCTTCTGGTAATTCTCAAATACAAAAAATAACACTTACCACCTCCTACATCTAATAAGACTCTTAGTCTTGCACTATCATCATTGCTGATGATGGTAGCGTTTCCTTTGATAGTTTGAAGAGTTTGGTCGATCACTTGGCTATTGAGTACATCGACAACTCCACCATCAAGATTATATTCTGCTTGTACACAACTGCCGCTAGAGCTCTCAGTGAAATAACTTTTAATTTGATTCCAACGTCCTTGAAACTATAAATTAAATCAAAATTATAATATTCTGCCAGATTCGGATGACAGAATTAAGAATAAAGGTAATTTTAACATTGGTACATTGTTTTCTTATTTGGAAGAGACCCATGGGGTCTAAAAGTGTCTTATTATTAACATTATTTTTAACTGGACAATTTGAACGTCATGTATCTAAAAATATTCAAGCTGAACATTCTGATTTTTAAGAGGTTGTGACGAGAGAACCGGATCTTGGGGTGTAATGAATCTTTTGGCTGGTTAGTCAAATTGTCTGTATAATGTTCGTGCATGTGAAATTATTATACAGTTATTAGTGTATATCTAAGCGTATTATAGATTCTTCCTACTTAACGTAAAACAAAATTTATACTTTATATAATAAATATGTTCAAGTTCTATTTTTATTTAATTGTATATCCTGTAATTATGTCATAGTCAAGTGACAGTGTCGAGTATATACAACATACCAACTTTGACCCAAAGCTTCGTTCGCATTGATGTCGTTTATGAGATGTTTGCTGGTGATTTAGACTTAAAAACATCACGTGCTGCATCCAGGTCAGATTTCTTTCGCTTCCCCAAGTCATGAATTTTGGATTAAGACGACTCAAGAGTCACAAGTGCGTTGCAGTGCTAAGAGTTCCTCCCTCTAGCATCAGGGAAGGGGGATAGTTATATCCGATTATATCCGTTAGACCGTGGGAGAGTCACGCTTTGGCATGCATGGGCCGGTTCGACTGGAGTAATATCATAGCCTCATAGAAAACCAGTGTGGAACAGCGCTTGCGCTGTATTTCATCGAGTGAGAGAGGTTATCCTCCCCCAATCCCCTCCCCTTCCCCCTTGCTATCCTCTAAAGGGCAGCAACGCACTTGTGACGCCTCTGGGGTAGCGAGTGTCCATGGGTGGCGGTAATTTTTTATCATCAGGCGATACGTCTGCTCCTTTGCTCCCTATTCAATAAAAAAAAGATATACTTACCAAAATAGGATTAAATGACTGTTGTACTGGTATATCGTTATTACAGGTCCCTGGTATTATAATGGGCTCTCCAGGTGGAATTATTGGTAGTACAAAACAAGAAAGATCGCTTTGGTTTACAGTCGAAAGAGCACTTAATTCAACTCCGAACATGTCAATTAAATGCAAGTTTATCATGTGCTCCATTGTAAAGCTTAGCGGAGTCCTGTTTCGTCCGAGGACCCAAAATCGCACTAAAAAAAATAAATATTGTATATGAGTTAAAAATTACATATTAAAATGGTTTATTGACAGTAATATACCTATTTTTAAAAAACATATTAAGTTGCTCATATGTTTTTGAAAAGTTAACAGTCATGAAGGATATAAATGTTGAAGTCTTAGGAGTCAAGAGAAATATATTATATTTTAGGTCATTGGACCAAAGCTGTAAGAATAAATATAATATGTATGTACTTACTACTTCGTCTTTGATTATCAATATTTTGGCAGGAATAAGCCACCAGAAAGGATGACAGAATTTCATCATTGAATGTGATCAGGAAGTCGATTGCTGAAAATGAAAATCTGTCTTCAGACCATAAAAACGTTACGCAATATTTAGTATGATCTGCATTATTTGTCAAGAGCAATATTTGTCAGGAACAATGTTCATTTCTGCCCACAAAAATAGGGTTAATTGAGGGGGAGATTTGTAGAGCACCAAGCAAACTCAGCTGAACCTTTGTGTTTTTATTCTTGTGAACTTTTGCAGGCCAATACCTCCTTTTCGAGACAGGCTTATGTCCATACATTTACTCATTTCGTGATAGGTATGTCATCTGCTCGTCTTTCCCCTTGACCATTAAAAATATCACAGTATGATCATACAGCAAGATACATTTTTAGATTGAATAATGATCGATGGATCAAAACTTACGAGCATCAAAAAAGGGAATTTCCAAGGTAAATTCCCGCGAGGTATTTGTTGTGGCGTTTACTTGAAGCGTCAGTGTACCATTAAAATACTGTACAAAGTTCGAATTGACTTTGCGGTACTGAACATCAAATGTGCCATTATTGTTTTCAGTGAATAAAAACGACGAACAGTCGTTACGTTGATTCGGATTGTCTGTCGTTAGTAATTCGTGCCATGTTCCTTCAAACTATTAAAAAGAAAAATAAATATGAATTAAAGACGTCATATTCTTAATTCCCTTTGAGTTCTATATGGAGAAATCGTATCACTGAGACATCGGGTATCATCATTATAAACGTTCATAAAAACTTTATTAAACTACATACCGTAAAACATATTTTACTATTGAATTGACTGATTACAAAAAAAAATATCGTAGACGAAGGTGACCTATATTTTACTGAATTTGAACCTAATCTTACTAACTAACATTTAAGTATAGTCAACATGCACACATCAAAACATTTAATGCAATTTACGTAACATATAAAGTTAAGTTTATTTTTTGAGCTTGAGGTAATATCGACATCAACAACAGTTTCTAACATTATCGGGTTATTTGAGTGGTTAGATTGATAGATGGAATGATGAATGATGGATGGAAGAAAATGAGAAAAGGTTTCAACACGAAATTGCATTTTTTCATATCTATCAGAACCATTTTTAGTAGTATGTTACTAAAGGTTATGGCAAACCCCGAAATGAAAAAAACCCGTAGCCCAGAAATGTTTTCCTATTGGTTGAAAAAAATTTAGGCCATTGACTTCTGTTTTTCACCTACCTATATGTTAAGTCGCAACTAATTAAGGAAAATAAACAATGAACTGATCTATATCTTTACACGTAAAGTATTAATCACGTAATTGATATAAATGATGTAAATTGATTGATATTATTCACAGCCACAACACACAAGCTACTTTTAACATCAGTGATTGGCGATTTTGCGACTGCTTCAAAATTTTTTCGTTAGCGATCAGTGCATCAGCATGGAAGTCGAACTGGATATTGGATACAGTGAATCACTCTAAGTCTAATATCAAATGCTGATTGCAAGTTTTTTCTTAAGCATGATCCCTGCTTATTTTGTGCCACACACCCGTGTAGGTTCATGTTTCGGACGGAGCTTTTCTGCTAATTAAAGATATTATTAGGAGTTATTAATATATTAATGGAGTCACAATATTTGTCATAAATTTCTAAATAACCGGTTGAGGGACTGTTTACATTGATATCACATACTAGCAATATTTTTTCTTAGTGTGTGTTTATCTTAATTCTTTATCAATAGCGCTTATTCAATAAGTCCAAGTACAATAAAATAATGCAGCCATTCAGCCTAATCTTTACGACATTGTGGTGAATAGGGTCACGTTAAAACGGTGGTAATTTGCGTTAATGTGAAACATTTTAAGTAAATTGAAGCCGCACTAACACAGTTATAAAAACTTAAGACTCACATCAATGAATTAATTAAACTTTAAAAAAAACAGCTCTATCTATAGGCTGATAAACACTATCAGATTCACATACAGATTAAACCAATCGAATTAATTTTTTTACATTTTATAATTGTAACGTATTTTATTATTAGTTAGTATTTAAATAGTTATTACAGTTAAATTTATTAGCATTTTAAATTAACCAAAAAAATTGTTTTGCATTTACCGATGACAAAAATATATACCCCTACTCAAGCACTTTTGAACACAAATTCTTTACATCATTTTTTGAAAGAGCTGATACTCTTACATTGCTCAACCGATATTCACCTAACATAGCTAAGAACCACCGCAAGGAAACTGACTTTCAAAAAAACTGCATTGAAATCCGTTCCATTCGGTCCATCCGTTTGAGAGCAATGATGCCACAGACTGACAGACACACACACACACACACACACACATACGGACAGACATCGAATTCAAACTTATAACACCTCTTTGGGGGGTTAAAAAGGGTTCAATTAAGCTATTGAAATTTGGAGATAAATCGTAAATTAAAATGGATGCTTTGAAGTAATTAAAATTTAAAATTGCATACCGCTTCTAAGCTAAGATTTGAATATAATGCTATATTGTTGTCACACTGTCCTACTTGCACAATTTGTCCAACACACACATCTAACAAAAAACACAGTATAAAATATAAATATAATTTAGACATTATGGAATCATTGCGTTCCCTTTCACAGCTTACTAACTAATATAATCAAATGACAATATTATCTCTTAATTTATCATATTTATAGAAAATGTTATCAACGATTTCTTATCTCTTTCTATTAATCACTTAATTCGTATTGTAACAATGCTCCGAACTACTTATTAATAAATTCCAAATAATTTTTCACTGGCCAGTTCGTCATTGATATCATTCATTATATTAAATACAAGTGAATGTGGTTTGCCCCAGAAGTCGCTCACATGTTAATCATGAAGTTCATCAATATTACACCGATAGTGTCGACATCTTCGAAGAAATTAAATGCTTTTAAATATAAAATAATAGACACCTTAACCTTGAATCAAACTGGAAACTGTACATGAACCAACCCTTCAAGTTTAAATAAAAAATATTAAATGAATGATTCACATCAGGTAGTAGCCGGCCGTAAAAATAACTTTTTACGAGTGGAGCCATGCATCAGTATATATGGACCGGTTCAATCACAAGCAATCTATAACCTTAAAAAATACCAGTGTTAAACCATTCGTTAGTCATTATTCAGTGAATTTGATTATCGGAAGCTAAACTTATTGTGGAGGAACGGGTGTCATGTCCCTCCAACTCGGTCAGAGACGACGGGGACAGAGAAAGACGAGTTTCCACCCTTCAAGGAATCTGAGGTAGGGGCTGTTCTACGGAATCATTAAAAGAACACCGCCCCCGGCCCAGACGCGATACCTACCCGAGTGTTGGCCCGAGCCCTCGATTATATATGGGACCGCCTCAAGGAGGTGTTGGATGGAAGCTTGACGTCCGGTGTTGCTAAGGAAGAAGTGCTGAAAGAGCGGTAAGTTGGTCCGGCCGATTCGGTCGTGGCGTATAGGCGTATCGTGTTGCTGGAAGAGGCGGTCAAATTTTTTGAGAGGAAACTTTCTACCCATATCGTCCTGCACCTCTAAGAGGTTGTCCCCTATCTATTGGACGCCCAATTCGGATTTCGAGAGGGGCGTTCGACGGTCAATGCTGTGCTGCGCCTGAGAGTCGTGGGCGAAGAGGCACTTGCCTGTGGCGGCGTGCTGTTAGCGGTATCGTTGGACATCGCCAACGTATTCAATAGTCTGCCATTTAGCTGCATCAGGGACACGATCCTCTAATACGGGGCGCCAGAGTTCCTGAAGCGGCTAGTGGGAGACTATTAGGAGGGGCGTACCGTCATGTATGAGGACTAAGATGGTGACCTTGCGACGAGAGACTTGAGACAACGATCCATGTCATGCGGTGTTCCGCAGGGATCTGTCTTTGGACTACTCCTGTGGAACATGAGAAATGACTCGGTCCTTCGAGGTCGTCTCCCTCCTAAGCTGGGCGTAATTTGTTACGCCGATAACATGCTGGTCATGACTGGGGAGCGAACTTCCAAGAGGTGGAGCACCTATTGTTCCATGAGCCTCATTATGGTCCACTCCTCAGCGCCACCATCGTGGTCCACTCGGTCCTCGTACCGGATCGGGCCCAGATTAAATATCTGGGTCTAATCCTCGACGGCTGAAGGTGGCGATTTGACGAGCACTTTAGACAGCTTTTTTCTAAGATGGTTGACGCTGCCTCTACCTTTGGACAACTTTTGCCCACTTTAGGTGGAACTAGTGTTGCGACAAGACGGGTCTACACGGGTTGTCTGGTGACTGAGAATGAGATTTTCAGAGCTCCAACTTATCCCTGAAATTAAACTCACTTGTACTCTTTAACCTTTAATAATGCATTAGGGCGAAACCAGTAAAGCTAAGTTTATTAAATCGTGGAATAAAAGTACAAGTAAGATTAATTTCAAGAATATATTTTACAAATTTCACTATCGGGAAAATAAAATATTCTTACCTATCTTTACATAAAGGATGACGTTCGTTCTATCATGTTTCGTTGATGAGTTCGAGGCCAGATGCCCAATGATGCAGAACATTTCAATTGGCCGTTATAGTAGGGGTCACCAAGCTGCATTGTTTCATTGTCTGCATGTACAAAGAGTATGGTGGTGGATTCTATTCATGCTTTGCATCAGGCGGGGTAGAGGCTGACACCAAAGTCGCAAATAAATTTTAAAAAGGGCAGATATATTATGATGTTTATTTAGTTGTACTTTGATCTTTAGATTATACACATTCCTTAGATGTGACTAACAAAATGATAACACTTTTTATAACACTCCTATCAGTCTTGTACGAGTTTTTATAGGAAATATATATATTTTTTTTTAAATAAATTATAATAAGATTATTCGGGTTTCATGCCTGTATAGTTAACTTTGTAAATAATTACTTCTTGCTGAAGAAAGTAGTGATTATCGATATTTATAACGTTAATTCTGTTCGGAGTTCATTCAAAACAGTTATATCTAAATTATTTCCTATGAGACCGAGTTCTGCACAACCGAGAATAGGGGGCAAACAAGCAGACGTAGCGTCTGACGGTAGGCGATTACCGCCGCCCATGGACACCTGCAACATTAGAGGCGTCACAAGTGCGTTGCCGGCCTCTTAATAAGGAGTACACTCTTTCCTTCAAGGTTTGAAGTTCGTATTGGTCCGGGAATGTCACAGGTAACAGCTCATTCTACAGTTCTGTTGTGCGCGACAGATGTTTAGTAAATGTTATATATATATAT
>PKRV01001119.1:104873-121038 GCA_003709505.1 Hyphantria cunea
TTTCGTACTCGATTTGCTAGGTTTGTAATGTGTGTTTTAAAATTGAGATGTTTATCAAGTATGACACCAAGGTATCTGATGGTATCGGTAGAAGTTATGGATGGACAGCAACAATTAGGTGTGCCGCTGTAACAGGTGTGTGCTTGAAGAATAATTGGTGTCTTCGGTTGTGATGTGGAGTTTAGTGAGAATGTGATGAGTTTTGTTTTGGCGGTGTTAAGTGTCAGTGAGTGAGAGATGAGCCATTTATAGATGGTGTTAAATCCATTTAGAGCTGCAGTTTGTGTTTGTGACCATGAGTCGCCGTGGAAGGTAATGGCAGTGTCGTCAGCAAAGGAGATGATTTTTCCTGACAGTATGGTTGTTTGGCAAAGATCATTAATGTAGACCAGAAATAAGGTAGGGCCTAATACGCTACCTTGTGGGACTCCGTATGAAATGGGCAGCTCATCACTTAAATATTTGCCAATTTTTACTCTTTGTGAGCGCCCAGTGAGATAGGATTTAAAGAGTTGAAGCTGTAAATCACCAACCAACCAACCTTAACCAACCTTAGCGTTATTAGGCCAACAACGTTGAATACTGTCAACTAATACGTATTTATATTATGTGTATTTACTAGGTAGCGATTACCTTTATAGTGAATTCCAAAGTTGGGCAAAAACCCGATAACCATTTTACTACATATATTTTATCTTTACTATGTGTAACACCGTAGTATTAACTTTTAGGGTTCTTCGTTCTCCGAATGATAAAAGGTGAAATTATATTTACCAATCTTAGTTCAAAATATAATAATGATGTTACACATCTTACAGTGGATTACCCGATCCCTATTCCCACAATAGGCAAAGTCTGTGCCATGGTAATTGAAAATTTATCTTTGAGTGATGTTCAGTGATTTTGACTGCTGAGCTAAAGCCAACTGATGGAAACGAAGAACGACCTTACTTATATTGTATATATATATATATATATATATATATATGTGTAAGTAAGTAGGTATACATACACACAACACAACAAAAAAAGGTGTGAATATACCGTGCTGACATTGAACTTGAATTAGACAATATTTGGTCAGACAACACAAAGTTAGTCAGCAAAGGTTGTTTAACTACGTCTATATGCTTATTATAAATCTTCTAAAATTCTAAATACAAACACGAATGTCTTTGTTTTTTACTGGTAATATAGTAGGCTTAACTATTTACTAAAGAAATCTTGTATGATATATTTATCTTCTAGAACAATCGACGGCACCCGTGGACGTTACAGGTGCGATTGCTTAGAATCAGGGTAACGGGGTCTAAGCTTCAGTAGCCTAACTCATTCGGTGAACAACAGGGTTTCTCTGGGGCCGTAAACGAGCCGGTCGGTACATTTAGTGCTTTGGGTAGTAATATAGTTATGAGTATAAGTAGACCATAGGCAACGATAGTAATCTTAAGTTGACAAGTCTGTCAGTGGTTGCCCTCACTGTTTGTCACATGTTTACTGAATGTAAGTAGATGTGCACCTTGAATGATTTCTATGTTAGACCTTTAATGGTAACACTGAGTTTTTTTTTTCTTTTGTTAGTACGTTAGCTTTTGAAGCATTTTAATAAAACTAAATTCAGGTGGTAAGAACTTGCATACAGTTAACCATTCATGTAATAGTCATAATATTGTACCTGAAGATCTGACTTTTAAAAAGAGTGGCCATGAGTTTCTTTGCCAGTATTTTTCTCATAAGACTCTACGCATTTTGGAAACTGGAAGTTATGCATCGACACAGGCAGGTAGTGAATTTTGGTGTTTTCACCTTATTCAACTTGACAATAGAGTACATCTGGCGTCTGTTTGTGTCGATCGATAATTTTTATGTGTAACTTCAATTTAACGGTGATGAATTTCACTTAATGTCTTAATTGAGTAAATGAATTTGAATTTAAATTTGAAAATATGAGAGCAACCCAATTATCTCTCAATGAATTTTTAATCCAATGCAAAAATAATCATACAAATCGGATAGATAGTTCCTGAGATTATCGCATTTAAATTAGTAGAAGCAAAACAGCTTTAATATATTAGTAGGTATAGATGATAATATTAATAAATGTTTAAATCTATATGTAAATATATGAAAAGCTGAAAACGTCTGTTTCCTACATCCGTATAGTCAGTACAATCAAATAAATTTAATCAAAGATAATGACTTTTACCTGTATTGGTATGCTATCAGTGAATACAATAAATGATAAATTGAATGATATATCCGATAAATTTTCCCTCTTGTTGAACGACAGCATGCAAATTGCTAGTAATAACGGTATGGAAAGTTTAAAGGAAGACACTAATTCAACAATTTGGACTTGTGTCAATTGAGTAACAAGACGCACCCCGCGAGGTCTCGACAACTCGTTTTGAATTACCGTTTAAATGAAATTTAATTCTGGCTTGGGATCTTTTGTACGAGAAGAGCTACATAATAAAAAAACTGCATTCAGGTGCAATTTACTATTGATTAAGGTGTTAATATAGATTGTTTAATTGAAGCCATGAGAAGAAAACCTGTATATATTTAAATCTAAGAAGATTTCAATTTCGTTACTGTTCATTAAAGTGACTTTCATTTACTTGAAGAAATATTTCATCCTCAGCCTATCGCAGTCCACTACTGGACATAGGTCTCTCCAGTTTCTTGCCGTTTGATTCGATTCTCGGCTTCTCGCATCCAGTTCTGCCAGTCATCAGCGCATTAATCAAAAATAGCCTGAACAAAGCCGTCCATCTTCGGAATGTGAGAAGGACAAAAATGAAGATGTTTCCTTTTCAAAAAGCAACTGCATTGGACTATATGTATATAATTATCGGAACTTTGAACGATAAGCATTCAAACTGATTCATGAGTCTATCAATTCCGCTATTTATCGCGTTATTAAGGCAAATAATCAACGAAAACTTAGAATAATACATTTGATGAAACAACAAGAATTATTTTCAGTAACAGAATTAGTTTGTTTGGTCAAATAATAATTAAACTAATTGTCAAATGTTCAAATAATGGCTTGAAGAAAAGTGTACCTAAATTTAGCGCAGGCAAACAAATTTACTAACTTTAATAAAGCCATTTCGCTTAAACTGAAGAATATTAAAAGTAGATATTGTACTGTGATGTTATAATTAATTTTAATTCCATTTTACGCAGCAAGTCTGCGCGCGCTAAGTCGATGTTTTTTAAAGATAGTGGATGGATATATTTCAGTGCTCTGTTTGATTTTTGATGACTACACGGTTGGCCTAATGGTTTCAGTGGTCGCCACACCACTTCCTACTGCGACAAGTGTTGTGGGTTCAAATGTCCTACATGGGACAACATTTTGTGTGATCCATAAATTGTTGTTCTAAGTCTGGGTGTACTTTGTGTCCGTTTCATGTATGTTTGTAAAGATCCCCGCAACACAGGTATGTATATTCCTAATGCGGGCGTTGTCTTTTTATAAAAAAAAAACGTTAATTGTGATTACATCGGTACTATATAAAATACTTTAGAAGCTAGGGTAACATCAAAGATAATTAAAATTAACTATTAATTTTGGGATACTGATTCTTTTAAAAGTAAGCCCACGATAAGGATTTTTTTAAATATAATAGATAAAATCGAATAAACCATCTAATCTATAGAATAATCGTGATACTTTGTTTTCGATCGTCAGTGGAGCTATGCACACGGTGAAATGATCAAAAGATAGATCTTGTAATAAGTTTTGTTACGATGGTTTTTTCTAAAAAAAATACTTTCGCACACAAGGAACTTTACTAACATTCATGAAATGAAGAAAACACGAAAGCACGCACTAAAGCGGGCAGAATCTAAATATTAACTAAAAAGTTAATTCCGTTCTGAAATACCTCTTAAGTGGTAGGTCTAATAAGCTAATACACGTGGTATACACTTTGAAAAATTAACTGTCAAATGAGGTGGGAAGCTCTGATTAAATGTAAAAAAAAACAATTGAATTAAAAATCTTAATATTGGATTTTTGTAATAAAAGCGTTGTTTTATTGCAATTGTTCCGAGTTGGTTTTATAATATTATATTTAACTTTGAATTAGTTTCAATGTTTAAAAAATCTATGTAAATTTAAGCTTGAGAACCTAAAAAATTTATATTAATGATATAGTTATACTACAATTTGATCTTATTTGTTCTATTTTCCTAATTATATTTATGGAACCATCGTCGTAGATAAATATCGTCGAAATAGATTAATGATTTATTTGATCCCTGTGACTCTTTGTTGCGAATGACCACATTTATGAAGTCCCATTCTTCCTGGTGCGTCATTTGGCTATTGCCTTCTACTGATTAGGGATCATCCCTAAAGCACCAAATATTCAGATTTTAGCATAAATTGAGCAAATTCTTTTTTGAATTGGGTAACGTAAGAGGAGTTTTGAGGAACTATGCTGGAAAAAAAGAAGGAAGCCTTAAAACAAACCCTATATATAGACCTTATATCCCTACTGATCAGCGTAGTAAAGTAGATGCCCAGGTAGGATACCCATGACCTTCCTGAGCTCGTCCCTTTTCAGTCTAACAGGGTTATGTCCAACTGATAATATTACACCTAAGGCACTAGTCATTAAATGTATGTAGTTTTTCCTTTAGTTTAAATATGTAATATTTTAAGACGTGACCTCGATGTCTTAATGAACCCATGAAGCTTATCACTAGATATCACAATATACCAAATCTTCAAAATTTAAATCAGTTTCGAATTAACAGACAGACAGAGATACTTTCACATTTATAATATTAGTAAATTATTTCTGTTCATGAGGCAGCGATTGAGCTTAAGTTATAATTGCATCTGCCGTCCTCTCTTGAGTACCATTTTTAACATCGCCCATTTCACTTCACAGAGGAGTTTTTCTTAGTTATGTTTTCCTTCTTGATTATGTAATCTATGAAAATTTTGACTGTATTTTCTGACACTTCTAACTTTAGTCGAATAATCGGATTTTCCAATGGAATAGGAACATGATCTGACTATCTTTAACTTATAGATTAGTCATTTCATTGATATCAATATCAGCCTACTCTCATACATGTAATACACGTCAAGATAGTAGTACTGTATGATATTTAACTATCCCTCTTTTTGTTGAGTTCCCTCTGTTTGTGTTATGTTCATCAATGTCCTATTTTGGGTCGACATAAAGCGTAACGCTGTGAAAAAGATTTGGACTGATTACTTCACGATTGGCCTGAAGATCTCACTGACATAGAAGGTTTTTTTAAAAAACAAACAGGGAGTACACTTAGCAGGCATAGGTTAGGAAAACAAAAAGTGAAGAAATACGGATGCACGTGGTGAGACTAAAAAATTTACAAATCTCAGTTGGGTTAATAGGACCAGAGATTATTATATCTGAAAAGCTATGATTGGAAACGTCACAGGGAGCGATTTGTTATTTTACAATGATCAACAAATTAGTTCTGCTTTCATATATGGTTTATGCTCTGTTTATTTCGAGTATTATTCATTTGTTATGGGTGATTTGTCGTTTATTCTTTTTTTGTTTGTTGTTTGGGTTCTGTAATTGAACTGGCAGTCTAGATAAGCAATCAATAAAAATACTCAAAGATAGGTTATATTTGGCCAAGCAGTAAGAAATTATTTATTGGAATGTTCGAAATCCAAATTTATTATCTCTTCCCGTTTTATCTCATTATCTTGACTGAATCAACCATCTGTTTGGACGAGATAATTTTTGATATTTCAGATAATGCATCTTAATGTAACACCAATTCTATGATAGAATATTGTCATTAGTGCATAGTATTTTAAAAACCTAATATATGTATTTAGTATTTTTATCAAAGTGCTGCTGTGTAATGAGAACATGAATTCCTATAGTTATCTGCCATATAATACTATTAAGCTGATAAAAGTTGATGATAAGTATTGGATTTCTTCCTCTAATATAAATTTTGTGAAACCAAAATATGGAGTTATTTTACAAATACATTGACTTAATTCTATGAGTTACTTTGTCAGCAAGAGTTGAAACAGGTCCGTAGTTTTTTTTAAATTTTATCCTGTTGTACTTGGGTATATGTTAATTTTGGAATAATTTACACGGTCAATGAAATACGTCTATTTGGAAATTCCAAAGTAAGTCCTCGTGTGTCACCGACTATTTTTGGTAAAGTCTATTAATAAGTAAACTCGAGGGTAAATGAAATTACAAATCAAATTAAAACACATAATTTTTGGAACGTTATTTTTTTTAATGAACGTTGGTTTTTTAAATTTTTAATATTGATAAGAATTAAAATAATAATAAATAAAGCCTATACTATAGTTAAATTTAACAATAAAAGTGTGTATATAGAAAGTAAAAATGAATGCTTACAACTAGCTTACTTGACATGTCAAGTGGATAAAAGCTCAGTCCAGTAGGTGTTCATAAATTGAAATAAATTGCAAAGTTCAATAAAAGGAAGCTCTAAAAATATATAAAATACACACGTCGAGAACATGTTTAGCAATTGCTAAATGGCAATTCTGTACATCGGGCAATCTATTTGCGGCACAGAGCAGCAAATCCTTTTTTAACTTGTTATAGATGAAACTTTTTGATGACTTTTATATACATAATGTTGGCATTTGTGTTTCATTCTAACAGTACTTAGATGGCCAAGCTTTACTCGCTCCTTTTTTTATTGTTTTCTTTTGTTAAATGATACCTACCCAGATCGATTAATCATCTCCGAAATCCCTTGAACACTAAATTTCATAAAAATTGTTGAAGCCGTTTACGATATTTAGCTTATTTAAATATATACATATAAATACAAAAATTGCTGGTTGAAAGGTAGATATTATATTAAACTTCATCTGTATATGTATAATAAGAACTATCAAGTACGTGACTTACAAAAGCCTAAATTCTAATTTCAATGGATAGCTATTTTTATCCTCAACGCATTCACTAAACACATCCTAATTGTAAACATAATGACTGCTTCCAATGATGATTAAGTCTGGAACTTTATAGAACATGGATTCCTCTAGAAGCCCGATCGTTTCATCCTCCGCAGTTCCGTCAATTAAACCTGCGTACGAATTGTGTATGTCCATGACCTCTGTATCTTAGAGTATATAAAGATCGGTTGATAGCTGCAACAGCCAGTGTATCACTGACAACCGTCCACTCATAAGAGACTAACTTGACTTAATTTTTATAAAAAAAACTAGTAATTTTATTACAATGCTCCGGTTTTTGATAATCACGTTTGTGGCTTCTGCCATGGCTCACCATGGCGGTTCTCATATGGGAGCCTGCCCTGAAGTCAAGCCCGTTGAAAATTTTAACCTTAGTGCGGTAAGTTTTTGTTTTTTCTTTAATTTTAATTTTTTCTATGTATTTTCCTTTATAGCAGTTCCATAGTTTAAGTACCAAAACCTTTGGTAAAAATCTTAACATCAACAATGTACTCAGGTACTTTAAAATCAGCAAGAGATTATGTCTAAATCTTCTGATCTCAATAAAATTTAAACAATGAGAGATTGGAGGATGAGCAGTTGATACCATCAATCATTCAGTTATGAAAAGATATTCAACTATTTATTAAAATTTAGCATTAAATTTAATCATATCTACTGTTAACTTAAAAGCTTTATACTCATTTAAAAGGTTTTTACGATTGTACAAGGGTATTCAGAAATTCGTCAGCATTTTCGTTGTTACTTTCGTAACGAAATCCCAATCATATCATCAAAATATATACCAGTCTAGAACGATAATTAGCTCCTAAAGCAAATAATGAAATCAGACCAAGACGTTAACAAAAAATGTAAATTCTTGGCATATCATTAGTATTTTAACTAGATTGAAATACATTGAGAATAGTTTCAACCTCCTTTCTGAGAATAGGCCCATCTCTACCAGAAGACTGTCAAATTCTGATGATGATGATAAATTGTTTTATTCAATAATACGCCAAAGAAGTAAGTTTGATGTCAAACTCTGTTGAACGTACTCTTAATTTATATTTAGAACCTATGTAAAATTTTCTTCATCCAGCTCTAAAACGACGTTGTCTTCCAATATATATATAACTTGTTTATTCAAGCCACAGTTAGTACTGAACTGTTAAATTCAAGATTAAGTTAATGTGCGATGGTTAGCTATTGGTTAGTTAAACCAACTAAGTGACCTTTTACTTGGTGTATATATACTCATATATTTTTATATACACTTTGGTCACCCAGGCTTGACAACAAATACTACGTGTCATTATCCTTTCATAGTCCATATGTCATCACAGCCTTTCATTGTCCATATTTATAACCAATTAAAAAAAAACTCTTATTTAACAGCACGGTTAGCCTATTGGTATAAGCGGTCACCATGCTGCTTTCTACTGCGCCAAGTGTTGTGGTTTCAAATAACATGGGACAACCCATGTGGGATTTGACATTGTGTGATCAGCAAATTATTGTTCTGAGTCTGGGTGTTCTTTGTGTCGGTTTCATGTATGTTTGGAAAGTTTCTCACGATACAGGAAACATATCCTAATGCGGGAGTTGTCTTAAAAAAACTTCTATCGATGGATCCTTGATTTGTCTCCAGTCTTTCACTCATAGAACCTTACAGTACTCCACTAACGAAATCATTCAAATCCGCAGTAATTGTTTTAGTTAGTTTAGTGAGGATACCAGAGGCCTATACCAACTCTTCCCCCAAACGCCGGCAGTACATTTGTGACGCCTCTGGTGTTGCGGGGGTCCATGTTAGGCGATAATAGCTTAGCATTAGGCGATACGTATGCTCGTTTGCCCCCAATTGAAAAAAAAAAAACCTTTATCCGAATACTGTATAAATCGTCATAATTTATACTTCCTGCAGTAATGAATAGAATGCTAAAAATTACTCTGAAATGGTTTGCTTAGATGATGTCACTAAATATATCACTATGTATTTGAACTTCATCTATCCTTGTTATTGACGTCATAGTATATAACTGGTCAGTATGAGTTACACTTTTGCGTTTGGATAAGTAAGTATCCATTGCCACATGTCATTGCCATGGGAGGCAGTAATCGCTTACTATCAGGCGATAGGTCTGCTCGTTTGTCTCTATTTAAAAAAAGTATAACAAAGTAAGTAGGGGTTTCCACACCATCATATAAAAGCCCACGTTGATAGTATCAGTACAATAACTAATCTAATGTCATGTTTTTAACAGCACTTAGGGACGTACAGCGTTTAAAATATTCATGAGGCATTTCTGTTGCCAACAGGATTAGTATTTGCATAATAAATCAGAGAGTTGTTATTGAACTTACACAAATTTAGTAGACCCACCATTAAATCCTGATTTTTGAGTCCAGATGCAAATAGGACTCGTAAAAAGAATTCCAAATTTATAATTTGTTTTTAATGTCATGATTTCTATTCTTGTAAGGTTCATATTTTATAAATTTAAGGAATCTACGAGACTATGAGATGGTAAATAAATAATATTTAATTTAATATTTTCATGCCTGTAAAATAATAACAAGAAATACTTTATAAACTGTAACCCAAAATTTTTTCATTATCTTGTACAGCCTATGTCACCCGGGCCATTAATTCGAATCTATTGTCACCTCATTAATTAAAATCGGTTCAGTAATTTAGATGCTACAGTAAAAATATAAATGTATGTAGACTGTCTAAATAATTAATCTTTCTAATGGCTTCGCCGAAATTGGATTAAAAGTACATGTTGAAATATTACACTCAGTACTGAAGTACTCAGATCAATACTTGAAAACATTGGAAATAGGCCTTGACTTTAACCTTCACTGCACAATTAACTTATATGAGTCATACAACAATCAAGCTAATTTCCCAACAACGGAAGATCAATGGGTTTTAGCTCACCCGTGGGTTGTGAAATGGAATGATTTGAATCAATCAAGCTAATCATTGATTAACCAAGCGTGAAGGACGATGCAGTCAATTGTAGTTCGTTTACTGCAAATAAAATAATGGGTTTGCTTAGTGGCTAGTTGGCCAAAGAGTTTTTTCAATAGGCATCAAACATTATATGAGGATATAAAACATACTGGAACATCTTATAAACACATTTTACTTTTCAGAAAAATAAACTTTTGAGCTTTATGCCTAGTTGGTTATAATAAGTTATTGCATTGAAACTTAATAATATTTTTAGCCACAAAATGTACGACTTTATTTATAAAAATTAATTGTAAACACATTTTTGATTAATGCTAGCTATCTTTAAAACAAGAAAAAAAGTTAAAACGACTACGTAAAACTTTTGGATAAATTTATATAGCCTTTGTTATACGAATACCCTGCCTATTATTACAAACTCTCATTCATTATAACTAGTTCAGTAAGGTGGAGCATACTTTCATACATATATTGCCAAAATTGTAACTTCTTTTGCGTTCGCTGTAATTGCGTTTAATATGTATAATATGCAGTATTTGTATAGTATTGCTATTAATTACCAAGAGTCATACATCAGACAAATAGGGCGACAAGCTTGACTGAAATAACAGAAAAATTAAAGAGGACAGTTACTGGAGGAATATGAAACCTGCCCGTTATTCTGAAGATTAGACTAAATAAAATTTATATAATACATTTGCTACCCTGGGATCCATGGGTGGGGTCACTTAATCGATTATCATCTTCCTAGATTTCTAATTTTCAAGATTACATAGGGTCGGCTACTGGTTCAACTGGTTTTATCTAAAGTACCTGGATAACCGAGCTTTGTCGTTCCTTTGTTATTTTTTAAAAATATATTTTGGCTTCATCGATTAATCGTTTCCTAACCCCTCTGCATCGTGGTGAATCGTTTCCGAGATTGGGAATATATGTTATATATATTTCGGACAACTTACTCACACGCTATCTAATCCCAAGCTAAGCAAAGCTTGTGTTATGGGTAGTTGATAACTGATATAAATAGATTTATACTTTTTTTTGTAAATACATACTCACCTGCAACTCCGAAACTAATTGTTGCTGATCATTCAAACATTTGGTTCACTCGGGAATCGAACCCGAGACTTCAAGTACAGCAGTCGCATGCGTTACCACTGCGCCACAAAGGCAGTCATACGAGAATTGCTTGTTTACAGGCATGAGATATCAGTTTTTCTACGGAGCGACTAGCATCGGATCTCTATAATCCTGAGGGTGAATTGAATTAGAATTTTGAACTAGCTGTCAGTATGTTTGAGGGCGCTGAATTCTCAATAATGATTGCCATAGATTTTTGTGACAACAGCAAATAACCGAAGCTATAATCCAGGCTGTTATTAAGAACTTCGTGTTAGAATCGTCGTGCAATTAGAGAGGCCTATGTCCAGCAGTGGACTGCGATAGGCTAATGACGATGATAATGATGATAAGCCTCTCGATCAACGAAGTAGCCACTTACCTGAAGTAAGACATAAATTGTATACGATGGCAGACGGTTTACCAACATAATCCGTCCGCAATCTCTTTTTGTTCAGTTTTAGGTGTTAAAGCCTAATGTGTTTTATCGATATAGGATCGAATAATATTTTTGGCATGCAAATCAAAGTTTTATGATATACTATCAGTTTCATGCACCGATAATGTGTTTACATTGTTGTTCATTCTAAGAACTCGGTAAAAATTTGAGTTATAACAAAATATTCATTTTATCTTGTGTATAGCCATCTACTTGGGGTAAAATATAGTCATAAATTTTGCTGTTATCTGCTTTATATATAAGTTTATCTATATATTATGTACATGTTATTATGTATTGAATTGCTTCAACATGCTATATTAATAGAAGATTTTGTGTACGTATCGTATACGAAGCGTAGGAAAACGAATGTTAATAACAAAATTAGGATTGTAGTGATAAAAGAACGTTGCGAATTGAAAGAAAATGTAGTTATATGGATTGAAAAGGGTATGCTTCGATGGTTTGGGCACCTAGAGAGGAGAGAACTAAAAGAGACAGAAAACCCTTTTGCGATTCTAATATTACATGCAAGTGTCCATGAGTAGTCGATAGTCACTAACCATCAGTTGATTCATAACTCATCGACTCATTTACCTCTTCTAAAAAAAACAAATGTTCTAAGTACTAACAGTCATTACCATGTAAGTAGATTACGAACTTCTGAATATAAAGTTGTCCAAATTATTTGTTACAGTACCAAGGAGTTTGGTATGAAATATCTAAAACACCTATCGACTCCGAAGGACCAGGCAAATGTGGACAAGCTGAATACAAGCTCGAAGGTGACGTTGTCAAGGTTAAGAACTCTCAAGTCATCAACAGTGTCCAGACCTACATAGAAGGAACTGCCAGATTTGCTGAAGATGCTAACAATGCTGCTAAGTTTATTGTAACCTTCACCTTTGGAGGTAAGAATTTTGTGCATTAGGTTTCAGATAGCTCTCATAAAACACATCGTGTGAGAGTCATACGTCTGGACATATGAGCCGGCTTAGTGAAATAAGTCCGTCAAACTTAGCAACTGTTAGCCACGTTAGTGGCTCGATATTGTCTTGTTTTTAATTCTATGTGTATGATGACCATATTTTCAATAACTCATCAAATTTAAATAAGGAATAATAATTTAAACCTGAGTTATGTTATTCAGAACTTATTAATACTTTACTTTATGACAGGAGTCCCATCAGAGTCCAAACTTATGGTCCTGCAGACTGACTACAGTGGGTATGCCATCGCCTACAACTGCAAGTACGATGAGAAGACCAAGATACATGAAGGTACGTCACTTAAGCCATACTAATATTATAAAATTGAAAATAACGTCTATCTGTCTAGTACTCTTTCACGGTTAAAGACCTACATTAATATTAATTATTGCCATGGACATAATTTACATCTTAAGGATCCTTCCTCATAAACCACTCTTTATCGCTGTTACACATGCGCTGGAAAAAGTTAGACTTTTATAAACACAATGTAGGATGTTTTACAGTTCATTTCAGTTACAAATAATACACACATACTTCAGGAACTTTGAACCCATTTTGAATGCGAGGAACATCGCGCTCGAATACTTCATGATTATATGTTAAATAACTACAAAAAGCTAAAATTTCCAAGTAATATGAATTACAGAGGAAACAGTAATGTAATACGGCTACACATAACTTGCCCTAATAATATATACGTACATAGTATTGGGTTTAGTAACAGTATTGATTTCAAACTTACTTAAAAGTATATTAATATATTTATCTAATAAAAGCGTCTAACATCTAAAACTCGATAAAGGAATAACACCAAAGGCAATGATGACAATTTCATGAATTAAAATAAACTATTATTACATACATATCTTGGTGTGTTAGTGTGTTCTACCAAAACGATAACAGATTTTCGGCAGAAATGATAAAACAATCAATAAACATTTCTTAGGATTAACACATTGACATATGTTATTGATATACAATCAGACGTACATAACTTCAGTAATCCAGGGTTGGCAAATATTATTGTGTAGTTTACGTTCTTAGGTCAGTGTTTAAAATACCTTATGTGTTATATATCTATTAAACTTTCCTTTATTCTACTCCTAGATATAACCTATAATTTTTTTAGCGAAAATTTTACTTAAAAGTGATGTCACGCCTATAGACATCACCCGGAACTTCTTTGTCCCAAAGATCGGCAACGCACTTGTAAATTGATATCAGTGACCTGCTCGTGTCTCCTGCTGTGCTCAAAGAAAATTGATTACCTGAATATTGCACAACATTTTTCTTTGACTTTATGACTAATACCTGGGAATGGAGTAGTTCATAACATTATCTTCATAATGCTGTCACAGCGCCGCATACCAAATCAATAGATAGTAACGTGATAAACATTCCAATGTATCAAATAAAAACCGGCGAAGTGCGAGACGGACTCGCATTTGGCCGCGAAATCACCTATATTGTATGAGAACCCTCTTAAATGTTTATTTTATTCTGATTTTTAGTAATTGTCGTTTAAGCAGCAACAGAAACTAATCATCTGTAAAAAAAAACAACTATCTAACTACCACGGTTCATGATCCGTGTGTCTGTCTGTCACCAGACACATGGACAGACAGAACGACAGTAAAGTCTTAGTAATAGGGTCCCGTTTTACCCTTCGGGTACGGAATCCTATAAAGCCGTATAGTCTTAATTGATAATCAATTCAATATAATTACAAGGAATTAGAATCTGATAGTATACTATCAATTAATTAAACAAATAACAGGAGAATCCTCTAAAACTTGGCATCTGTTTACTCTTTAATTACTGTCTGATTTTGTTTAATTTTAGTATCCAGTCTTAGAATACTTAAATAATAAAATAAATTCAATGTCATATGGCGAAAATACATTCAACGTTATTTGCCTAAGCTACTTTACTAAGCAAAATCTCAATTGTTAAATACGAAATATGCAAATATTTCTAAGAATGTATTTTCAAGCTTATAAGTTACTATAAATAGTTCAACTCATCTATGCCCCCAACCGTGCATTGGTGCGCATGTTAAGTAAACCTTGTTTAGATACAGTGACTGTGTGTGTGACGAGAGGTACAGTGAAGTGCAAAATACAAATACAGTTGTTCCAAAAATAAAAAAGTACAACTTGGTGACAAACAGTAACTATTTATAAATTAGTTTAGATTATTTATTTTTTTTATTCGAATAATTTTGATCTAACATGCTGGGATGTTAGATCATAATTATTCGAATAAAAAAAAGCAACTTAATGTGCATTGCAAATTGGATAATAATGTGAAAACAATAATAATAATTTTGATAATGCTAAAACATTAAAATAATATAATTTTAAAGATACCTACATTATTTAGTCATAATAATAATTTGAAATCATAAGAAATTAGCACATTAAATATTATTAAAACTTATCTGACTCCTTAAACATTCTCTCCGTGAAGAACTAGACATTTTGACTATACTCTAAGCAATAAAAGTGTTAACTTAAGTTAAAGCTGTATAATTAAAGACGCACGCACACATAGCGCCGGGCGCACAAATGAGTTGAACTATCTGTAGCACCAAAGCGCTTTCTTATATGTGTGTGTTTAGGATTTTGATATACGTGTTTTTCGGAAATATTTCACCAAGGAACTATTCAGGCTTATATTTTTATATTAATATTATGATTTTTCTTATAAACACTTGAATACATTGATACTAAGAGATATTCAATGAGTTTATAATAAAGGAAAATTTTATTTAAACAACAATTACTTATGGAAAAGCAAATATGCACTACTTTTTTGTTAACATTTTATCGGGAACTTGTTTAATTATTGGATCCTATTATTTTATATTTATAATAATAGGATCCTGCAAAACACGTATATCAGAATCTAAAACATACATATAAAATACGATTTCGAGTTAGTAACTTATAAACATGAAAAAAATCTAAGAAATATTTACTTAATTCGTATTTAACGGTTGGGATTTTGCTTAGTAAAGTATCTTAGCCAAATAATGTCGAATATATTTTCACCATATGACATAGAATTAGTTAATGTAATATTTATGTATGCGAGGTAAAATAGCATGTTATTAATCATATTAACAAATAAATGAGTCATGCTAACAATATCGTCTCAATCGATCTTTCGATATATATGTGACCTTCATTTAGGTTAAGCTGTCTGCTATGGTACTTCTAACAAACTGTTCATTTGAGAATTAAAGATAGGAAAATAGGGAATTAAATTTAAAGGTGGCAAAAATAGGGCGTTGATAAAAGTAAAAGAATATAACTACGTATACAAAATATTACTGATACCAATGTGGGTAAGGATTTAGAAAATTTGTCTGTCGAATTTGATAAAACATTAAGAGACATATATATCATTATATTGCAAAATAAGTGTAACTACATACTACGACTGTGTGTCATGCAATGAATAATCTTTCTAACGGCAAAAATCACACTGTACAGAGTAATTATATTACTTTAAAATTGATGAGAAACCTACGATGAACTTCGTACCATAAGAATATAACACATATTCTTATGGTACGAAGTTCATTTGTATGTAAGTTGCCATTTAAAAGTCTGGATCCGCTTAAATATATTTATATTCTAATATATAAT